>OZ026612.1:60797406-61049906 GCA_964020975.1 Hermodice carunculata
TTCCATAGCCCTGCTTCGCGTAGAACAACATGTTGTACCTTCCGTTTTCCGCTCTTTTTGCGCCAGTTACCTGATTGAAAAAAGTATTGCCAACAAAACGAGATTCAATGGTTCACAACTTAGGGGTGTTTAATATAGCACATATCCCACGAACATGACGGAACTGTTGAAAACTACAGTGCGCGTAATGTAAACTATCAGTAAAAAAACTGAACACACACACAGACTTATTAACGATTTCAGTAATCGGATGTAGAATGACATCAGCTTTCTTCGACACACTTTGGGTGCATGCACCAAAGCTTGCCGAGGAAAACTGTTGACCTGGACTGCTCTATGTACTCTGGATTTACAGCTACGCTGGTTTTGGAATGAAAGGAGTCTGATGGAGAAATCGGAATCTGGTATCATTATAGTAATTCAGTTAGGCACAACCTTAAAGTGAGTAGTAGACAAAGGAGTAATTCTAAATTTTCACCAAATAACTTCCACTTCCTTGCTGTCAGCCATATCAGATCAGGTGAGAATGAATAAATTTTCTTAGCACTGAGATGAAAGATTGGATATGGGTGGAGTGTTTTTTGTTTGTTTATGTTTTGAATGGAAAAGCACAACGAAAGTATTTTTCAAAGATTAAAACGCGGACATTTTATGTTATTTCTTATGAAAACTTACTGTGATAGAAACGTTGTGTGGATTTGGCATGGCGAGATATACGGCTCTTTTCCTTCGCTCACTTGACGACATTCTGGTCGCACCTTTCAAGTAAGCCTCAAGTAACCCTGATGAAGATGTAGCATATTAGTTAGTCAAATTGGATCGTTTCTTATTGCACACTGACAAAATTTTAACATACACAAGCAAAGTCATCTCCTTATGTCTATATCATAAAACTATCCTTTCGAAATAAAAGCACATTAGTGGCATCACTGGTGTAAACAATTTAGTTATTAAGAAAATCTACTGGTAAAATTATATGTGTTTTGTTACTGTTGATGCTAGTGATTATTTTGATATAATGGGGCTGTTCGCAGCAAAAAATAAAGGTGAGTTCAGAATTTACGGACTTGACATACCTCTTTCAATGTTCTGGTGAAAACCACTACTGTGAACATCATCTGTAGTATCTGGTTTTACAAGGATTTTCAGAAGGTTCTTCTCCATACTTGGCAGTAGCGTGGCAGTCCCTGGAGGAGCACTAGTTACAAAAAACCCACTGCTGCTTAGGTGGACCATAGAGGGTGAGGGTGTTGGGGTAATACAGGGCTCCACATAGGTAGCTTTCCACTCATTGCTTGGTAGTGCTGTGGATATCATTGAAGAACCAGATAAAGATACAAACATGCTTTCCTTGGCTTCTTTTTTATCCATGCTTGTAAGGTATCTTGGCATATCGAGCGTTTGTGTCGACGCTCGTAGGATATTCACACTCAGTGAAACAGCTGAAGGACCAGTGCTCGCTTGAAACTGAATTGTTAACTCTGTGTTTATTGGTCCCCTTTCTGTTCCCTCTATGGTGACTGCCCTGTTGGTGACTTCAGACGCAGTTATTATAGAGTGTTGCACACTTATAAAGTTATCAAAGGAGGTGCCTGTCAACTGTTTGGAAGTTGATTCACTTTTATAAAAATCGCTCAGACTTTGAGTGGCACTTTGTATATGTGATACCGAGTACTTTGTTTGTGACGAGACACCAGATTTTATGAAAGGGAGAAGGAAGCTATTGTCTGACGCAAAAATAGAGTTTACATTGGTCTCTGGTTCTTTTGTGACCATGTTGGACATGTACATAGACCGTGATGTGAAATGCATACTTCCTGTTAAGATGGTATTGGGTGCACTAGTATTCTCTTTGAAAGCCAGCGAATTGAAAAAATTATTTGAAGAAACCTGTACAAAAGTATGTGGTGAGACATTCACAGAAATATATGGCACAGAAACTGAAGTCACATCCAGAGGGGAACTAGTGGAAAATAAGATACGTTGGGATCTCTCGATTGCACTGAACCCCAAAAGAGTGCTGTATGAACTACTTGGTATAAACGTTGAAGTAATTTCTGAGTTTATTAAGTGAGATGATATGAATGGATTATTTGTAAAATCTGATACAGATTCAGACAACATTGATAAATTTATCAAAGTTGGGTCATAAAATTCTTTGGAAGTTGATGAATACATGTAATCTGTACTGCTTTGGAAAATCTTTGAAGAAGGCTTTACAATAAGGGATTCTATTCCTGCCAATGTGTTCATTCTATTTGTATACATTGAGGGAACCCGACTGGAATTGCTGTCATATGGTCTAACTTGTACTTTGGTCTGATAGATCTGGTTGTTTTTCACTGAAACACCGGAAGTAACATATGCAGGCGAACCACGGATAATTAGCTCGGAGGAAATAACTATACTTGCTGAAGATGAAGGCAGTAGTGAAAACGGTACAGACTGTGTACTCCTTGTGGGGCTGATAGTTTCTGTGAACATATGTAATTGCGTATCAACAGAGCGGCTTTGGACAGTAAAGAGTGGTGAATCAAGAATGACATTTTCCAAAGAAACATCAATGGAACTTCTCGTTGGAAATGCCGATAGAGGCTGGTTGAAATGGCTACTATCCAATGGAGATTTAGACACGGCTGTAGGAAAGTTATTGCTGTAATATTCTGACACTGACGTAGAATGCATAAAAAAACTTTTTTCAACAGCACGTATATCCTTTGAGGAGGTAATCATGGCAGACGGGTTGGAAAGTACAGACTGAAATAAGACACTGCTTTCAGATGGATAGATAGACTCAGACAACTCATTCAAATTAGATGTGATAAAGGAAGAATGGAAGACAGCACTGTTCACAGAAGGGTAAATAAATACGGAGAAGTTAGGATCAACCACTTTATTCATATCCAAACTGCTACTTGAGAAATAAAAAGATGAATCAAACCCTATTAACTCAGAAGAAAAATCTATGTTACTGGAGACAGGAAAACCAGGAATAATCGAAGTTGGAGAAATAGATGACAAGGAAACCACTGTAGTTCCAAACATACTGCTGAAGAAAGACTGCACTGTCATAGAATTCGGTGGACTTTCCGCGCTTTCAGAAGTTCGTTTCATAATATTATCCATATAGGAAGTAGCTGATTGAGAACTTGGCCAAGAAAATGATGAGTAAGGTAGAATGCTTTGAAGTGGCTGTAAACCACCAGTCACAAGAGTAGGGAGAAACGTGGTGACAGGATCTAACAAAGTATTTACTAATTGGCGGTTTGAAGTAGCATGAGAGGAACTGGGTAAAATATAGCTCTCAAAAACACTAGACATAAGAATAAAATCTTCCTTGGTGTGATGTGGTGGATCAATTAAAATGGAGGTCTCACTATTGCTGACTGACTCAACACTGATAGTCTTTGTGGGTAAAGTTAAATTGACGCTAGTCATTGGTAGCACAAGGCTGTTGACATTGTAGCCGCTAAGCGGTGGTAAATATGAAAAAACTGAAACTGATGCTGCATCAGAAAAGCTTCGCCAATTAAAAGATGACAAACGACTTGAAGTTAAATAACTCATGGTCTGGCTTGGTACGTGTGTGGACAGCGGTGAAGGTTGGCTCATTACAAATATATTTTCAAAAGTATTCAAAATATGTTCTTTTGAATCCACATATTTTGTCATGGTACTGCCACCTAGTGTATTAGGTTGTGACTTACTCAAAGAGTCAAAATGAGAAGAAATAAAACCGAATAGAGATGGCTGCATAGTAGTATTTGTTTCCACCCTTGGGAATGGCAATGTTGAAGGTGTCTTGGAGATAACTGAATCACCAGTTAAGATGTTATAACTCTGATTTCTTTCCCCAACAGATTGCGATTCAGACATCCTTTCACTGAACTGCGAAAACTGGTCTGGGTAACTTGACAGATCAGTTGTTTTTCTTACAGAAGCTGAATGTTTGGTATTTATTGATGTTACCAACAATGGTATGTGGCTAGATGCAATGGGCTGAGATATATTTTTTGACAGATACTCTGACATTGTTAATTTTATTTCACTTGTAAAATTTAGTCTTGAGGCTTCTGTTGTAGCCACACTTGTTTCTGTACTTGTCGACGGTGTCCATATGTTTTCTGATTTGGTAGAAGGTAGAATTTCTGTATCGACCATTGGAACAGCATCCGTTGTGAAAGATAATAACTGTTTGATGATGGTCATAAAAACACTTGTGCTTGGCTCATTTGTATGTAAATTATGACCAGATTCCAATAAGGAAATTGGGATGCTATCAGCAGTATTCGCTACAACTGAGTGGGTTGTGGTTTCAACATTTGAATCTTGTCCGTATGTTGTGTGCTTATTGGAATTAGACGAAATTATATCTGAGGAAGAAAGAATGCTTGTAACACTGGGAAAAGATGCCGGGGAATCAATCACATTTTCCATTACAGAGCTTGTCTGGGATAGACGTGGAGCTGTTTTTGAAATTTCTACTTCAGATTCCATGAAAGTGGAAACCACATTTGGCTTTGTTGCGTATGGTGTCACACTAACTGCTGCAAGGTAAAATGGTGTCGACTCTTCTGTAATGCCTCCATCCAAATACCCGGATGTCAGACTGGTGCTTGCACGCACATTATTAGCTGTCTGTTGTCGTGTGGGTACAATTAGAGAACTATTTTCATATTGGGTCAGAAGGAATAATGAACTGGATGACGTTGGTATCGGTACAACTGTTGGCTTATTGTTATATCTTACTGATGCAGTGGCAATTGACCCGTAGGTGACTGGAAACAGCGAGGCTGACGTGAAGTGTGAGAATTGGGTAAAAAATACTGTGTTAGTTGTTGATGATTCGTGATTAAGCAAAGAACCGGCAACTGTTGAAAATTCATCACTTGACAGCACAGGACCCCATGATCTGTGGTTAGATGATGATGCCAATGACCATGGTAACTCTGGAATAAACCCATGTGTTTCTGGATAAATTTTTGACCACAGATTTGGTCTTGGCATTTTGGATGATATACCTTCATCTGCCAATGATGATGCAGAAGGCAGACCATAGTTTGAGGATATCAGAGTTTGTCCTACAGATGATGTGATCTGTATTGGGAGTGCTGGCATGGATGATATCTTATGATTTAATATTCCAGTTCCTGATTTGATTGGCTTTGATATGATGAGGGATCCAGTTTTTGGTTTCGCAGATTTGTGAGCTATGCTAGATGCTTTCCTAGACAGTATCGATGTCAGTACAACATGATGATCTGTATTTGTTATCTCTGGGGTTGGCTGTTCATTGGTCAAGTACACAGATGTGGTGGGTACTATGGAAGGCTCAATGTTTGATAGTACCACTGACAGTTCATTTGGAAACTTTGAATTTGACTTGAACCTGGATCCATATATAAATGATGCCGATGTGGGTATAACTGATGATAAATGCTTCGTTGATGGGGACACTGTGCTGTAGGATTCTCCAACATCAGACGAAGGCATGATCAATGTTCCATATTCCGGTATCACAGATGTAGGCATAATCGACTTTTTATTATTCAAATGAACAGATACGGTAGCAGATGATACCATGTTAGGTAAAGGTGAAAACAACAGAGCGTCAGACAGAAGGCCAGAAGATAAAGACTCACTTATTGATCTGTGCTCAAATGACAAAGTGGCGCTTGCAACATTATTTGCATGTGTATATCTGACCTTTGTTTCAAATCCATGTGTGTACTCGGGTGGATTCTGAATACGTTGTCTCCCAGAGTTTAACCCTTGTACAGAGTTCACACTGTCAGTAATCATATCTGCCACAGTACCTGTTGAACGGAGCATTGTAGGACCCGTCATGGATGGAAGTTTGTTGTTGCCAATCATGGTATTACGAGCAAATGTGGACAAAAGTTCCGTATGTGTTCTCTGGTTGAATAATGATTCCACAGAATTCTTCAGTTCAATATCGGTTGCGTATCCTGACGAATCAGGCTGTTTTTGTTTGGTTATAAGGAGTCTCCCTGTTGAAGGTTCGATGTTAAATGTCCCAGATATTGTACTTTGTTTGGACTGAACGCCAGTTGCCGATAAATAGATGAGTATAACGTAGAGGCTGTGCAGTTTCGAGGTACGATGGATTTCTGATGCATGTTTAATTATTCTGGCTACATTCCATAAAGCTGCGAAACAAAAGATAATGAACGAGCCACTTGGCAAGATTGGCAAATTATTGTGTGATAAACTTTTCTTCGCTTCGAGTGCACACTTGTGTAGTTCACATATGTTTTTAAATCTTTCGTAGTTTGCGAAGTGAGAGTTTCCAAACTTCTCGTATCTGGGAAAACCTGGCGTAACTTGTTGCAGACCATCTGCACGCGTTCGCTTACTATCATTCGGTAAAGGTATGGTTATATTTGGTGTAAAATCGGGATTGGACACATTTACCATATGTTCTTGCTCTTCATAAAAATGAACAGATAATGAGCTTCGACAACTAGAACCACGTATGGTACCGCACCAGGCAACTTCGTCTGGGTGTAAACTACTACACTTCCGCAATTGCCTATTTAAAGTGGCAGATAAGTTCACATACATATTTGATTTATAGAGCATACATACATGTATGCACTTGTAAGGCTGATATCCATTGTCACAACACATGTGCCAAAGGTACTGTAGCTTGTACCGGTACACAGTATTACACCAACACAAACTGATGTAATGTTCAACTAAAATAGAGGAAAGAGATAGGGTACATTGTACGGCAGCACCATTAATATATGGAAGCCATCTTTTAGTAACACCAAGGAAGTCCGCACAAATATAACGTCCTCTAACATATATTTTACAAAAACAACATGGGGGTTTATAGATATCATGGGCAGGTAATAATATCCAAGAGAGTGTGAATTGGAATAAGTTGAGCTGCACATTGGTTTGTGAGGTGGGTGCTCTAATTCCCTTCAGAAAGTACGGTTCTTCCTCTCTCGATGTTAATGTTACGTGTCTTGCCGGAATTGTGTTCTCTGTCAGTTCATGGTAACCTGTCGTTATGTGGCATATACCTACAAATGCAAAAACCAAAGGGTAGAATCAACTCGATTTATGATTTATGAACAATTTATAGTTTGGCGCGGGCGGAACATGAAGACAATACAATCAGTCAATTTGGTTCCTATGCAATAGTACTGTAAATTTGGAAACTAAAAATGTTGTAACTTCGAGCATTCTCACCACACTGGTCTATATAAGTGTGAGCCATGCCGCGAAGCACATGGAGGTTTCACTGTTCTGCTCACTTACTTGCTGTTAAGAGCCCATGAATTATTAGGAATCACAATAAATACATTCTTTTGTGTCGGTTACCGACACCTGATCGAATGGTAATTGATAACACAATCTGTAGCTCAGTCAATGATTGACCAGCGTGTAATCATAATGTTTTGGGTTTGAAACCCCAATAGGGCTCTTTTTTCCTCGAAAAAGTGAAAGGCTCAGAAATTTCGAGTCTCGTGAATTAGCTTCCTTCATCTGTCAAAAGCCCACAAGAGAAGTTAATGCCCTTCTGGCCGGCAAAGAAAGAAAAATTTAAGGTGATAATGGGCGTGAATCAGACTCAGATCAGCGTCATTCGACAAAAAAAATTAATATACATAAACTATAATGGTAATATAATGGAAGTGACAGATACATTTAACGATATATGCAATAGATTACAAAGACAAGGAAAGTGACTTTAAGATGATCCCTACTTAAAGAATATTAATTCCGCTGTCTTAGCGGCTACATTTGTTAATAACAAGCTGTTCAAGTGCCTGGTGTTAAGTATTTTATCGAGTTTTCTTTTCATGATTACTTACTGCAAACATAATAATTATCAATAATGAAAATTTGGGAATATTTGCTGATATTACAGAATTTGATGTAATCAGGAAAACCAGAACATGCATGAGTACCTGGGTATATATATATATTTTCATTATATTTCTCGCTGTTGTACTGAACATTTTCTGTATAAAGAAACGGATGCAATTTTCGATTGAAGAGTGTTTGGGGGCAGCATTTGGTGGAGAACTGCGGTTACAGGTTTGTTTGGTATTTGTGTACTATAATGGAATTTATTTTCTATGTCGAAAGTAGGAATTAAGGACTTTATCATACTGCAGATCTAGAACCTTAAGGGTATTCAATTTTTGAAACAAAGGTTCGGTATGTGCATTTAAACTTGCATGGGTATCCATAGGCAAGATGGTGTAGCCTATGTGAGGGAAAAAGATTGTCCATGATTAAAGATCCTTGCATGGTATGAAGTTATTAATTCTTTTCAAAGTTCCCATTATCATGAAAAGTTTTTTTTTTGTTTTTTTTGTTTTTGTTTTTGTTTTTGTTTTTTTTTTTTTGTTTGGGTTTTTTTTGTTTTTTTTTTTGTTTTTTTTTGCTAGTTCGTTTATATGGGTATTCCAATTTAAGTTTTCAACTTGGACAAATTGAGATGTATTTTTATATAACTTTCAAACCAATTAAATGGAGTTTTATTGACTCAGTAATGATGCATTTTGGAGTAGAATCTTATGGTCCAATGTATCAAATGCTTGTGATTTGATGTAGATTGCAATAAGTATTTGTTCTGAGCTCATAACTTATGATATTCTATCAATGAATTCGACAGCAGCTGTCTCTGTTGAACGCAGGTTTTAAAAACCACGTTAACTTTCATAGAATAAAATGATGAAGTAAAATGAGACTACAGTTGATTGCATACTGTTTCAAACTTTTTGGGACAGCAAGCAGCAGAGAAGTTGGTCTGCAGTTGTGCAAACAATAGTGTCTCTTTTCTTAAGTTGGCAACCCTATTTGCAATTTTTAATGTAGAAAGGAAATTCGAGATATAAGTGATTGATAATCAGAGCCAATGTTTTAACGATCAGAGAGTTGATACATTTTTTGAAGTTTCATGCAAATTTGGTAATGTCCTGTACTTGATTTGCTCTTAGATTTGGTATGATTTTGGAGATCTTACTCGCCGATACCTGCTCATGGGAAAAGCTACGCTGCGAGGGATTTTGTAGGTAAGTGATGAGAGTGGCAAGTTGATTGAATCAATGTTTCCAGCTAAAGAAGGCCCAATGTTTGTTTTAAACACATGTTGAAGTGTTCAGCTATTTCACTTTTACTGACCATATTTACAATATCTTTGGTGAAGAATTAAAAAAAAAAAAAAGAGATTTAGAAGCGATTTAATTGTATCCGGTTTTCCTGGTATCATCACCTGTGAAAGTCCTGATGACATTTTTCTTGTTTGAGTTGACGAAAATCTCTCACGTATCTTGTTATATACTTTTGGATTGTGTTTTGTGGTAAGATGTAGTAAGGTTTCTTGATTTGTGCTCATTATCTGTTTGTAACATTGTTGCAGACTGTAACGGGTTGAAAGACACCATTTGTTTTCTGGGGGAGAAGCACGCGTTTGTTTTTATTAAATTTTGCTATTCAAAGCGCAAAACTTTCTTTTTTGCTTGGCAGATGATGCATTTTTATTTATCATAATTTGAGTTGGGATCGATGTTTAGGTTTTGAATAAGTTGCTAGACGATGGTTTTTATATCCTTTATAAAAGAGTTTGCCGATTTGTGGTTACTTGTTTCCACTTTTTTGAGTTTCGGGGGTCCATCTTGATTTAAGTTTTGATAAAGACCAGTGAAATAGGATAAATAATATGTAATAAGATACTGATACAAATAGTTAAGATCCAAGTCTGTCAATTGAATTCTAATGAACTTGTCCCACTTCCCTCATATGTTTGCTTGTCTAATGAAGGCTACCTGCATCTCACTTGTTACCAAATACGTTTCCTGTGCTTCTATGTTATTCAATTTACTTTCCTTTGAAAACCAATCGGACAACAAGTATTTCACAAATATGAATTTAAACATTATGTCAGGACTTGGTTTGCATGGGTAAATATTTACAGAATGAACCAGAACATATTAAGCACTTGGGATTATTGAAAGGATCTGACTTAAGCTGGACAAGTCATATTTATGAGTTAATTACAAGAGGCGTGAGGATAGTTAACATTTTGAAACATGAACAATATCGTTTCAGTAGAAAATCTCTGCAAACCCTTTATTTCTCCTTTATACGGGTATTTTTAGAGAACGGGTTTGTCATGTGGGATGGGTATTCAAGTAGCGACTGCTAAGATCTAGAAAAAAATCAATCTAGCAGCTGCAAGAGTCGTTACAGGAGCGACACCAGTCACGATCTAATCTATCAGGAATCTGGTTTCGAAAAATTGTCAGACAGAAGAAGCAACAGTAAACTAATATGTTTTACAAAATTGTCAAAGGTAATGCACCCCAATATTTGACAGATTTATTGCCAACTGCCGTCAGGCAATGAAACAGGTATAATGTAAGATTTGGATACTATTTGTCTTTAATTCGAGCACGAACAATGCATCCTTTTTCCTTCAGCTGTTCGTCGCTGGGACGCTTTGCTACCTGCCACTGGTGACACCGAGTTTCTAAACCAATTAAAAATTAAATTAAATCAAAATAAGCCTAAAGTTAGTCCACTATTTTACATTGGGTCTAGAAAATTAGCCGTTTAACATGCCCGTTTATATGTGAAGTTTAGGATGCGCAAATCAGATTTATTTTAAAATGGTCTCGCTGACTCACCCAGGTGTTTCCGTGGTGCTGCAAATGACAATATTTTTCATCACTTTTTGGAATGTGGAAATTTTATAGTGGAACGAGATAGATTGCAAAGTAGCATTATTCCATTTGCTCCATTCACAGTGCAAACTTTATCATTTGGCTTCGAAAATGGTACTTTTGAAGAAAACGAAACGATTTTTACGTTGTACAACCGTGCATCAAACCACAGGCAGGCCTGGAGCTATTATATAATTTCTACAAATAGTCGTTCATATGGGTGGTGAAGTAGTGCTTGTTTATAATGGCATACCCCATTATCTTTCCCTGTCTGTGACGTCTTGTCCTGTGAACAGTTCTTATCATGTGGCATTGCCATTCTATCTCTCTGCGTGCAGTGGGTTCATTCTGATAGTGGCGTTTTATTATGTCTTTGTGCCAACGCAGACATTCTTTCTTTCTTTCTTTCGTTCTTTACTACCACATTTTGTTCGCCAGGTTTCTCAAACACTATTACATTCAGAACCTTCAAACTTGGCATGATCGTAAGTCTATACATGAATCTGTGCCTTTTAATAAAGAGGCCAAAATATAATGAAGATTATGCAAATTGGGGCATTCGAAAATTTAAATCTTGAAAATCTCCAAAACTATTATAGGTACAGATAACCAATCCAATTTCAATTTATAGGTTTGTAACACTGCACACTTTTGTAATTTACATATGACTTTTGAAATTTTCTTCTAGCCATGACTTGGTCAATTTTCATCCAATTTTAACCATGTTGGGCCAAAATTTTAGGTATTGCAACACTGCACATTTTTGTAAGTAACATATTACCTCGAAAGGTCAAATGTCAAGGTGATCTGGCCCTTTGAAATGTTCATCTAGCCATTACTTGGTCAATTTTCATTCAATTTTATTCATGTCGGGCTCAAACTGTAGATATTGAAAAACTGCACATTTTTGTAATTTACATGTTACTCCTAGAGGTCAAAAGTCAAGGTCATTTGGACTTTGAAATTATAATCTAGCCATAAGCTTAATGGAATATGAAGTACCAAAGGACAAAAGTTGTAGCATTTAATATTTACAAATTTTGAAGGTAAAGACAGATTTGCTTGAAGCAAATCTTCTTTTCTAGTTGTACCTGGCTTCCACTTCTCTTTCTCTTTGTTTTGCGAAAGGGATTTATATGGGGCTGCGCCATCTTTCCCAATCACTTAAAAATATGTTTAAACCAAATATTATGTCTTTGGTGACTGGTGTAGTTCATTTGCAACTGAAGGGCAATACTTTACACCAAATTATCCAGGTCATACTTTTCACCAAATTGTCAGTTTGGTGTGAGAGAATCTCATTTACTACATCTACTCGATTATCAAAAAAAAAAGTCCAATCTGAGTGATAATATCTAGAACGCAAAAAAAGATATTTCAAAATTTGCCTCAAGACTACGTTATAGATTAAAATCAGGTCAAAGTTCCAACCTCTCAGTAAATTTGCATAAGACGTGATCCCTTACCCGCAGAAAGACAAACAAATTTACAGTTAATTAGAGCCTGTAAAGCCGATTGCCTTACCGTGTTAAAACAATTGACTTGAAGTAACTGATTCTACCAGGCATCCTCAATAAGAAAACAATTTTTTGTTAGAGGCATGTGGTTTGGACGAATATTATAGAGTTTATCTGTGATTTCCAGAGGAAATTTAATGCACATAATAATGGCATTAATTATGGATGGAAACGTTTCCGACAATCTCCGGCTGGTCTGTTTTTATTTAGCCTGATTGAAACTGATTTTACCATGTAATTGCCTTTTAGACATAAGCACGTGTGCGCAATTAATTATCGTTCAAATGTACTGTAGATAAGCCAAAGAACACTAAAAGTTTGCAGCATATCGGGTAACGTTCTCAATTTGTCTGTATTCTTTAAAACGTAGTCCAGTTCCCGACTCCATGGGGAGGTATTACATTACCGTACGATAAATTGTATATCACAAAACATCATTACACGTTCTCTATACGAGTTATGGGATGACGAAAGAACAGTATATCCAGGGAATTTTATGAAATATTTCAGTCGCTCTAGAGTGATAACCTTAGCGTGTTTTTCCATTATTTATTTTTTTTTCACACTTAAGAAAAAAATGGACGTCATTTCAATTTCATTGGTCATAAACGAACCTACGTGTACATTATATGAATGACCATGTGCTTTAATAAACATTACCGAAATGAAGCTCTGCAGATACATATATCTGACAACAAACGCATACGTGGCTGACCGGTAAGTTACAGTGATCCCTACGCTAAAAAGCAAGTCAGCATTATCACTGCATTCATCTTGAACTCAATAACAATACTTTGGGGTTCCAGCAGAAAGTGTCTAAACTGTGTTAAAATTCTGAGTGGTAATAAACATTTCTTTTTTGCATGCTAAGATCAGATATAGTCTTTCTTGACTGTGAGGAGATTTTTCCTTGCCATGTGCCGAGAGAGTAACACAAGACCAACGCCAGCATATTGGCCTCATCAGTATCGTAATCTGAACATTGCTGTCGTTGTTCAATCTTAGCAACTTGTAAAACAAATCTGATTTCCTTATTTACATCTTCATTAAGTTGTCTGGAATTGAATGAAGATGAGTGTACTTGGTCATGTCTCTTCTTTCAATTCAGAGCACATGCCCGTATGTTACAGACAATGGAGCCGCAGACTCTATATTTCTGGTCACTTCAAGTCAGACTGAATAATAATAGTAGTGATAATACTGATAATGATGATGATAATAATATGTATACATACTTCATTTTTTTGCCCCAAAGAGGCTTATGACCTACATGTCATGATATTTGTATGTATGTATGTATATATGTATATATATATATATACACACACACACACACACATATATATATATACATGTATATATATATATATATATATATATATATATATATATATATATATATATATACATATATATATCTACAAATGATGACACTTTATGAGAGCAATGAGAAGAACAAGCGCGTTCGGTGTATTTTCCAGGCAGGAAAAAACATTTGCTTCGCACCACAAAAATACTTTTATTTAATGTTAAGCCATGTTAAGCCGGCATCCACTCATCACTTTAGCAGGAGAAATGGAACCATTAGGCAGTCCATACATAATATAACTTCATCCTTTCGTGTTTCCCATAGTCCACAGCTTCTGTTGCACATTTCGTAAAGAAGTGTCCCATGTACTTGTAACTTTTGTTCAAAGCTAGGCTTATATGATTTGGAATGTAAACCGTTAACAAAAAAGCTATTGACAACTATTTAAAGTAAAACACATGTTGAGTCATACTATCATCGATTTTTGTGGTCCTTAGACTGTTGAACTTGTTAATGTGGATATTTTAAAAATCGATGGGGAACCCGCATATAAATGTGGAACCATTAACATGCATGTGTTGCCGCCTCTTTGTGTGTCATGTTGAGCATCGATCTATCTAACGTCAACTTGATGAGAGGAAAGTTCCTTATTTGAAGGACGGACGCGTATCCGTAACAGAGACAAGTGATTGGTTCACACGTGACACAATAACAAAAACATTGTGAACTCGGATCCTAGCATAAAGAGGTACGCTAAGGAACAAGAGTTGATGGAAATTTAAGAAGTTTTGAAAGAGGTCTTTAGAGAAAGCAGACGAAAATACACTACACGGTCCGAAAATAAAAAGGCTCGCTTGGCAACATGTGTTGAGGGAAGCTGTAGAAATGTTTGAAGAAATCTTTAAAGACGGCATAGCACGTCATAATTTGTGGTCTCTTTCGGGTACACGATTTTCTGCAATGATAAAATATACCAATGCAGGCTGGGAAGGCCAACAATATTGTGCTTATCAAGATCACGTTAAATTTTTGTATATTCGTTACTGGAAATAGAAGCCTATATATTAAGTATTCGTGAGATCACAATGAGCTCAGAGAAAGTTTATATTCAGAAAATGTTTACGAAAATGCAAAACTGTGCAGCATGGAAGCTTATTTATTGAGGGATTTCGAGTTTAAAGTTTCTTACCTGTTGTCTTGGGGGCAACTGGGAAAGATCCATCTTCTGGGTGTATAGTTACACATCCTTGCACCAGTAAAGCAAATGTCAGAACATCCAGAAACGTAATACGATATCTTTGAGTTGTCCCAAACCCGGCATATACCTTCAAACCCATGTGTGACAGTCAAATTTCCAATTTTTCTCTCTCAAAACATATTTAATTAGTTTTGGATTGTATTCAATCAACATCATAGTAGGTATTCACATAATATAATTGAAAAAACGCCACATGCTATCGTTCCGGGAGTGCACTTGGCAGTGTGTACGCCGCAGACATGTACCGTTGTATGTCATAACTTTGCCAGCTGTTCGCAAAGAGCACACATCTTTGTAAATGAACCACAACCAGATATTATGATTCTCGTTTTACAACATCCTCCACTACAAACTCATACGGTAAAGTACATCGACGACAGATCAATCAGGCTTTAGCAGACCTTACTCACCGACAGGCGTGGCCGTCGAGCCATATCATTGATTAATTGGAGACTAATTAGAATAAATGTTTGGACAACTTAAATTGTGTAACGCGACTCCAAATGTTGCTATGAAGCGATAGCTCTACTTACTGATCAACACAAAGACGACAGTATCAGCCACTTTGTTTCAAATTTTTGTCACAATACTGCATTTAAACTCGCAAAATAAATCAATTTACATTTGTAGGAAGCTCCAACATTTGAAACTTGGCCTGATTCATCAGTGAGCGAAGGAGGAAGCACGTGCTACGATTAAACGCAAACAGTACAGTCGTCCATGTTGCGATCGGGGGCTTGGTATAAAAATAAATAACACAAAGAAATGTCAATCAATGATACTGATAAACTGTTTTTATTTTTGCATCATGCATTGTAATGAGGGTAAATCAATTTCAAAATTTCATGTTTCCTTCAGCAGGTGCCGATTATTAAAAAATAACCGAGTGTGGGTAATACAATTGTTCATACATAGAAGTGAAGAAATTGAGGTATAAATATTGAATGAAATAAATTACCACAAACAAAAACTAAATTCTGATTGTATACATATCAATTTTTTCGTTAGTAATGCAATTATGTAGTACACAATGGGATATCATTTGATAAACGGGACAGCTTCGTATACAGAAAATATTTCTATTGACATTAAATGCCTGACACGCTCTTTTATAACTGTTTTGACCACGTCTGTCGAAAGTGAAGTGACAGTTATATTTTTACATTTACAATATTTTAGGTGGCATGTCTTTAAACTCTGAGGGCGACAAATTTTTGTGTCGCAAATTATAGCGGCCCCATCAGATGCAAGCCCCAGGTACATTCCTACATGTTTGTGTGGAACTAACAAATGTTCCCATGAATATTGTACTCATCTGCCACTTCAAATTCCTTGGATATGTTTTTTCTTCTTCTTTTTCTTGGGGGGCGGGGGCGGATGCTTTTCCATTAATTAAATTAGATTAAGTTGAAGTCTTAAGATATCTTCATTTGTTTGTAGTAATACTTTTTTAAATTCCACAATATCATTGCTGCCCGTCTGATATACACTGCGGGTTTCATTAAAAAAGAGTGAAATTTGAGTTTATCGATTACTGTCTTAATCTGAAAAAAATATAGCACAAAGACCCTTTAAAAATATTAAGCCATGTAATATAAAGTGTTGCAAAATAGTAAAGTTTGGTTTGGTTTGAATGCACTTTATTTGATTTAAAAAGGATTTGGAAAACACACACACACATTTCGGCAAAATATTCATATTCCAAGATTCAGGAGTACAATGTGGTTTGCGAACGCTTAAATGATTAAATAAATTACAAAAGAAAAAGCTAAATAAGAGAGGAAAACAGATGAAAAGTAAAGACAAAAAACGTGTCTTGATATATTTTGTCAAATTTTTAAATATCAGAACAAACATCTCTATATACTCAAATAAATGTATATTGAATTCTGTAAAGGAACAAAAATATCCTGTTTGAAATGATTGAAAAGAGGACAATGAAGCAGTAACAAGTTAAACAAGTAACTGCATTGTAAACATATTAATTTCAAAAACTGGATTACTCAATCTCTCTCGAGTAGCTTATCGAGGGCTCAGGAGGTCTACAGACTTACAAATGTACAGAGGTACTATGTACAAGAGGCACTAGACATCACGCAATATTCCACTTGCAAGCTGACTTGAAGACACTTATAACAGTAAATTCTAGTCATCAGTTGTAGTGCTTGATTTATCCAAAAGATCAACACTTCCACAAAACATACGTAAGATTCCATCATCGACAAGGTTGAGTAACAGGTTTGCATGCATACCAGGAGCAAGCACATTTGTAACAGATTTCTGAAGTTTAAGTCGACCTAGTTCGCAAAGAGTCTGTAAGTCTGTAAACCTACTGTTTCACGCAATACGACGGGAAATGACTTGTATCTTCCTTTCGGCAGCTACACGAGCAGCTCCAGAGAGTAAAATATTAACATCAAATAACTGAGAATTTGTGTTTCAAACGCCCGAGGTGCACCACACCTTAATAATGTTTGCTAAACGATCACCAAAGGAAAAATACTTGGGAATTTCATGACGGAAGAACAGTAGTTAGGTTAATTTTCCCCTGAAGATTGACAGTGTTGGAGACGCTTTGACCTGCTTGGGTAGGTTATTCCATAGACAAACAGTAGAAGGCAGCAACGACTTACAGTAAGCATCAGTGCCACATTTGATTTTTGTATGAGTTCAAGGGAATTTGTGTGAGGACAGGCTGCTTGTGTTAGAACGTAAGTTGGAAGTACGTCATAGAGTTAAGAGGAGTTTGTTTAGTAAATTATACAAGATAACTAGTTTTAAAAACTTCCAACGATGTGCGACGACTTTCAATCAATTTCGACACGCAACTTACTGTTTCACGTTAATATACATGAATTTTATAAAATGTGTTTACCAAAAATACAGGTACTCTCCTTTTTTTTGAGAGCCAGTACGTTAAAAAAGAACAAGATTCATTTACACTCGGTCATTTTCTCTCTCTCTCTCTCTCTGTCTCTCTCTCTGTCTGTCTGTCTGTCTGTCTGTCTCTCTCTCTCTCTCTCTCTCTCTCTCTCTCTCTCTCTCTCTCTCTCTCTCTCTCTCTCTCTCTCTTTGCAAGTGATGTTTACAAGTTTGACGTCATGTAGGTTTACAGGAAATGGGGTCATAGGCCACTGCAAGTTCACAATGTAGATACTCAGCAGGCGTCTTCCAAAGACGCCATGTACATGGAAAAAAGTCTGCTAAACTTGTGACACAATTGCAAACACTTTAATCAAACAGGTAATCGTAGGTCTAGGAAGAATAATGTGTAAGGACACAAAGAATATGTTGCAAAAATGATCTTATACCCGTAATTCAAAGTATACAACGGTCAAAATCATCATCATCATCATCATCATCATCATCATCATCATCATCATCATCATCATCATCATCATCATCATCCTCAGCATATCGTATAGATCCAACAAGAAAGTGCTGGACCGTTAAGCAGGTGGGAAAGCATGTAGTCGTGAAGACAACACAGAAATACGAAACAAAAATGATACTGCATTTATTTACTTTATAGTTTTCTTTCAAAAGGTAATCATCTTCAACTCTCAATTTGCACTGCAGATGTGCTCATATACATGAGTGCCATGACTTTGAAATGTGGGAAAAATGACTTCAACTGCCATAGATAGATAAAGCTCTTGCATAAACTTCATAAGAAAGAATGAAAGTATAGTCAATACACTTGACCTTAAACTACATACAGACCAACAACACAGAAATACGAAACAAAAATGATACTGCATTTATTTACTTTATAGTTTTCTTTCAAAAGGTAATCATCTTCAACTCTCAATTTGCACTGCAGATGTGCTCATATACATGAGTGCCATGACTTTGAAATGTGGGAAAAATGACTTCAACTGCCATAGATAGATAAAGCTCTTGCATAAACTTCATAAGAAAGAATGAAAGTATAGTCAATACACTTGACCTTAAATTACATACAGACCAACTTGTTTTGAAAATTATTACAATCTGATGCATATTTAAACAACAGAAAATTTTGAAATTCAATTACAATGTCATTTTAGGGTAACTGGCTTAAGTCCTGTATAAATGATATCATGAAGCCTTTCAGTGTCATGCCATGTTCATATACCAGAGGTCTGGAAGCCAAACGGAATACAGAACAGAACTGCCTTTTCATATCTAAATATGAGGCCTCAACTTGTTGCCTACATACCGCCAGAATCTCTTGGTCCACGACGCCCATGCGGCAGGCCTGGTGGAACAGGTTGGTGATTTCAGTAGTTTTGACACCCGATTGGCAAAATGGTGGCAGTTATTGGTGATCAGATTGTAGGGTCCGTAATCGGCCCGGTAGTTCCGTGCAAACTGTGCTAGAGCTGCCTGAGAACAGTTCGTGTGGCCGGCTGGAGTTGCTTCCCACGTGATTGCACACTTGGGGAATCCAGGGCGGGTGCCCATGTAATAACCACGAGTTCCAACACCCCACTCGTAAACCATGCCTCGGTAATAAATAAGGCGATGCGTGAAGTCCAGTGCGAATCGTGTCGGAGAAGATCTGCGTTTTCGGTGGAGATGCATAGTGCGGAACCAGCTGACTAAACTTTCCATGCTGCCCATTACACAACGTAGATCTTGAGTGCCAAACCAGAAACCGTCGGGACGACCTGTGAAAAATAGGCCAAAAGGTCTTCAACAGTTCGCGTGTCATGATTAAAAGGAATTCAGAATTATGAACAAAACAAAATGTAATGTTTTTGCAAATAGAATATTTGCAGACGGAGACATTTTCTTTCATTCATTTTCTGAAGAGACAGAAGTATTTGAAACAAAATAAGTTCATGTTCTACACCTAGCTATAGAAAAGTCATCTTGTACTTGTAACAAGCATAAATTTATACACGTCGCACTCAACTCATAATGCATCAGGAAATATGCCTACTTAATGACATATCCCTCCAAAATCCATATTTTGGGCAGTATTCAAGTTAAGAAGTGAGATTATAGTCATTTTTACTGTTAAAATCCCATATGAAAATTGAATACAGATTATCACATGACATAACACACCTGATATAAAAAAACCTAGAGGGTTGGCTGCTCATGTAGTAGAGAAAATCTGTGTATTGTAAGGCTCAGAATACATGGTTTCATATCACTTATAGCCTCATACTGTCTCATTCATTCTTTTTCTCCTATTGTTTTTTGTTAAAGATTTTCTAAGTGGCCCCTAAGTGTTTTCTCTTTTTTTTTTTCATTCGCATCTGCTTGGTTTATTCTTGGCTCAGCAAAAACTTCTATGAAAACTTATCCCCAAATATCTGGTCTCTCCCAATTGCAATGACTAAAATCAATGTTATGGCCTTTCTTCGAAACCTCTCACAAATAACCGCCAAGTGACAATCAGAGCGAACTTCTAGTCAAGCCACAGCCACAATACTTGTAACAAACTCAATTTTAATAGTGTGCTAGCTATCAAAGAAAATGTCAATACTGATAAAAATGCTAAGTTAATGATAATAGTAGCCATTTCCTGAGTGACGCAAGGAAAATCTTAGACGGGTCTATGATTTTTTTTTAAAGAGAGGGGGTCCACAGAAAATAGAGAGGGAGAGAGAGAGAGAGAGAGAGAGAGAGAGAGAGAGAGAGAGAGAGAGAGAGAGAGAGAGAGAGAGAGAGAGAGAGGGGCACATGTGTGAATGGCTATGTTGGAGAGAGAGAGAAAGAGAGAGAGAGAGAGAGAGAGAGAGAGAGAGAGAGAGAGAGAGAGAGAGAGAGAGAGAGAGAGAGAGGCACATGTGTGAATGGCTATGTTGGAGCGACCGAAGACCGCAAAGCATTTTGCGGATGCTGAGTGTTGCCCTCTGTATGTATGCTCACAGTCACATGCACCATATATAACCATAAAAATAGACGCTTGGCATAAAAAGGGCACTTTGCTGCCCCCTGAGCTGATTTATATGAATGATATCTGTGTTTTGTTGGGACTTAGTAAAAAAAGACTTAAACAAAAGTGAAGACTGACTCAAAAAGCAAAAATAAAAAATATTTATGCAAACAAACAGAAATCATGTAGTTCCCTGGGTCAAACGCAGACCAAAATTCCCGCTGTCATACATAACAAGACAAACTTCATATCCTGCCGCCTCGTATGTTTAGTGGCGACACTGTATATAACAGAAAACGCACAACAGCGGCGACAACCCTCCTATTTAAAAGAGAAAAGGCACTATATATACGTATATATATATATATATATATATATATATATATATATATATATATATATATATATATATATATATATATATATATATATATATATGCGTGCGTGCGTGTGTGTGTGTGTGTTGTTTTTTTGTTTCAAGTAGTGAAACTTGTCAATGGAAGAAACATCCGTTTGTATGTAGATAGTTATATCATAAATTGGGATAGATACACACGACACGAAGTATGCACTGTTTGCCAACACAGACACCTTCAGTAAGACCACGCTCTATTATATGGGCCAGTCAAAAATGGCTCGTCAATGTACACTTTTGACTTTTTAATCTTCTCAAGCACACTATTTGCATCAAACAATTTCAATATTTACCATTTTCCCTATTGTTGTTGACTTTATGCATTTCCTTCCTTTAAGAGGCGTTCTTTGTATATTCTAAATTATCAGTAATGTTGTCACACCAACATTGGGGCAAGAATTCTTACTGCAGTCCAATGTACTGCTCTTAGAATTTCCCATGAGGCACACGGTACTCACTTGTCTCACCAGGTGGCGAAAAATTAGCATTCTTGTGATCGAAAATATCATCACTTGAATCTTTCACGAGATCCAACGACCTTGTAAGAACGTCTTCGCTTTGGCTACAAACGATCAGCGAATATACCAGTGTCGTATAAAAGATCTGAAAAAAAACATGACTCAGTTGGTCATCACAATCAGTTTAGGAACACTCAAGCTGCAGTGACCGTAGTCCATTATTAAATATAGTGCATTACATAGACTATATAGTGTATATGATCATGTGCTTTATATTGTACATTTTATATTGTATGCCATGGACCCTGTATGGATATAAAAGTGAAATAAAGTATTATCAAAGTGACATTGGGATATTCCACGAACATTTGAAAGCGCCATTTGTCAAGAGGGATCCTGTGACATCTCCCCAGGTAATAGGTCATCGGTCTTGCTTAGCGGTGCTGTCTAATGATTCTTTTTTTTCAGACTTCTTCCTTCGCATTTAGGTAACATTGAAAGTTCATATTAGGATTGTATGGCGTTGTTTTAAAATATGCGCATTCTGTCTTGCATGTATTTTAAAAATAAAAAACAACGAAAACCATGTATATTTGAAATACCTCTGGCAGGCAATTAAATGTACACTGCCATTATTAAACTCTGATTTTTTTCACACATTAAGCATCTGAATATGTCGTTGAAAAACTCGATTGAGACGTTACAAAGCAGCTTTGTAAAGCCTCATACATGTTACAGCTTCTCATAAAAGAAACGCCGAGAACTTGCAAATAATAAAATAACACGAGAGCTTAAGTAAAATACCTTTTATGTTCCCGACTAATATAGCAAATAAAGTTGTCCCCTTTTTTTTTTTTTATTATTATTATTTTTTTTATTTTGACGGCAATCATGATTCTTTGTTATGCTGTCACTTGTTTTAAAGTGAATTCACTGAAAAGTTTCATCGGTATGATTCATGCCCAAATTATCCAAACCAATGAATTAAATGAAACCGGTACACATTATAATGACCACACAAAATCCCATTGGAAAACAAAGATCGTGAGAATTTTGTAACGACAGGTTGAGATTATATCGTTGCGACTGCGAAACAAACGTTAAACACAATCTGGTCGAATCACAAACACGTGAACCGACGTGCGTAAATAGGAAATCCTATTTACGCACGTCGGTTTCACGTAGTTTGTGATTGACCTAGTTATTAGATGCGATCTTTAACCGCTTTGTAAGAAGTACGAAAACGAAATAAGAAACATTCTGTTGTGTAATACTCTTTTTCTTTGAATTGAATTGAATTGAATTGTGTTTTATTGACTGCGCCACATATACAAAGTAGCAATTTGTCACACATGATACATACAGTACAAATTTATGTTATAAAGCAAACGTCACAAAAAAAAATGATACATACAGCACAAATTTATGTTATAAAGCAAACGTCACAGAAGCGACAAAAACAGATACATACAAAGGAATAAAGAAAAAAAATAAAAAAAAAAAAAAATAAAGAAAGAAAAAAAAATCTGCACATGATACACAAAACATAATAGATAAAGGCTCTCGGTATAAAGATACTATTGATTATATTGGCTATAGAGGTTTCTGCCGTATTGTAATGCATTCTTTCATATATGTCTCAAACATTATTATTAATTCCGTATCACTTAATTTCATAATAAATCTAAACATGTCTTGATCACTGAATGATGTTGGATGTACGAAAACGTCATGAATCTTTTTCCGAAATTTTTGCCTTGGTATATCGTATCGATTACAGGACATAACAAAACTTTTTCTTTGTATATATGTCATAGGAAACTATGTTGTGATGGTGAAGCTACCAGAGTTCATGGCCATTAAAAGTTTGGATTTCCTTGAAGGTGTCGCAGAAAGAACAAAAAAGTACTCAATGGATTCAAAAAGAACAAATTGTGTTCTTTTATGATTATTTTACAGATATAATATCACATATTGAAATAGGAATAATGATATATATAACCAAGTGACGAAAGATCAAGACCAAAAATTGCACCAAAGACCAGAAATGACCGAATGGACTTAAAAACAAAAACAAAAAAGTCCAAATTCATAAAAATTATATTCCCTTAAAAAGCTTGGAACATCTAATCGAACGTTTAAATCTTGTGCTAATGTAGGTGTAGAATAATCGGTTTGCCTAATTTGGACTTTCTTGATATTATATTGTCCCAAGAAGACTCTGAAAAAATTTTCGCAGTAAAGCAAGAAACGGAAAAATAATTCTTGGGAAATAAATTGTGTTTACAAGCAGACATGAGTCACAAGGTGCTCCGCCTCCTGTGGTTTATTTTATTGAATGCACACCATCTACGCTACCACATGATGGCCAAAACATATGGAACTACTTTTTTCTTTGTTAACCTCATTATGCCTGTGTGCCAACACACACGTTCTCTTTTCC
Source organism: Hermodice carunculata (assembly GCA_964020975.1). Lineage (NCBI taxonomy): Eukaryota > Metazoa > Annelida > Polychaeta > Eunicida > Amphinomidae > Hermodice > Hermodice carunculata. The sequence goes on from OZ026612.1 coordinate 60,821,388, forward strand.
TGTGAATTCTATTCTTTCTTTCTTTCTTTCTTTCTTTCTTTCTTTCTTTCTTTCTTTCTTTCTTTCTTTCTTTCTTTCTTTTTTTCTTTCTTTCTTTCTTTTCTCTCTCTCTTTCTTTCTTTTCCCACTGAAACTTGATATCTTTCTTTCTCTCTTATTTTCTTTCTTTCTTTCTTTCTTCATCTCTCTCTCTTTCTTTCTCTCTTTCTTTCTTTTTCTTTTTTCTTTCTTTCTTTCTTTCTTTCTTTCTTTCTTTCTTTCTTTCTTTCTTTCTCTTTCTTCCTTATTTTCTTTCTTTCCAGTTAATATTACACGCAGAAACTCCAAATCTTAGTTATGCTAATTAGGGGCATTTGAAAAGATTAAATGTTAAATATGTTCAAATTTAATACAGATAGAGGTGTCACTCAAACGTCAGTTCATATGTTTGTGTTGTAGTCGCAGCAAGCGAACCACAAACAAAAGTTGTAGAGTTCGGATTTATACCAATTAAGGGGATTTGAAAATTCAAATGTTGAAACTATTATGCATAGATGTGACATTCTGACTGCACATCTTAGGTTTGTCCCTCATTAATTTTGTCCAGAGCCAGGCACTCAGACGTCAGAAAAAAAAATATGTACAGGACAACAACTTCTCTTTGTAGGCACACAGATATATTTGCTTTGAAGCAAATCTTCCTTTCTAGCCTGAGTTTGGATTTTGAGCGGTTCTTGGGTTGTGTTCTTTGTTGTTGATGCAGCCAGTTTCACAGCAAATTCTATTCATTCAGCACGAAAATAAGTAAATACATGCATTCAACATAATTCAATTCAATTCGATTCAATTCAATTCAATTCAGATGTGTATACTTCACGATGACAAAGCATTTAGAAAACTGCAAACCACGTTTAGATGTTTGAGAGCAAGTCCAGTTAATCTCAGTTTGGAAAAATCGCGGGGCATCTACATTTTTCCTTGGTAGGACCATAGAACAAACAGCTTGCTGTACGCTTTGACTTAGGAAGCTGATGAGTTTGACAACATAAAAAATGAACAAGTAAGTTACAGTTATAGTGAAAAAAATACAAGGTCGACTGTTTATCTTCTCCAATTTCCCAGTGCATGATGGAAAGTCAAAAAAAAGAACAAAAACAAAAACAAAAAACAAAAACAAAACAAAACAAAAAAACCAACAACAACAAAAAAAAAACCAAAAAACAAAAAACAAAAACAAAAACAAAAAAACCCCAAACAAACACGGAACCCCAAACAAGAAAGTTGTACAATAATACTTCAACTTGAATACCCGACTTTTTGTATTTATGTAATCAGAATTTTCTCTGTGGTTTCTTTGTCAGCAGAACCAAAACGAAATTCTATGGGTTAATTTGCATGTTGCTGTATGTCGTTCGTTGGTGATGTTTACTTTATTATCAATTCTTTCCAGAGAAGGAAGACTATTTATTGTATGACGGAAAAAATGCCATCCAGTTCCAAGCACAAAAATTATCGAAGCAGCCAGACGTCACATTTTGGGAAACCAAACTTTTACAATTACACTCTCAGTAATTAAATATGATATCAAGTTTCAGTGCGAAAACATTTTTAGTACTGGCTGGTGGGATGGGGGTGCGGGTCATGCGATCTCCTTTCCCATTTAACAGCCACACTGATGACCGACGCAGACAGACAGGCGGCTGGACCGAGTTGGATGGCTGGATGTACACACACACACACACACACACACACACACACACACACACACACACACACACACACACACACACACACACACACACACACACACACATGACAAACCAAGACTGTAACATGACTTAATTTTAAAGGGTGAAAAATGGGACATTGATCAATTTAAAAAGTAAACAAAGTTCGGGCTGGATGTTTCTCATGTAGTGCATGCGTCAACTTTTACAAAAGAACATGCTGAGAAAAGCGAAAGCAATAAAGCTGTTCACACGAAGAAAACAGCAGCGAGGACCATAGCAGAAACAGTGTACTTACTGCCTTGAAAGCCATGTTGCTTGACCTGAGCACGTCCTGAAACTGGCCCCAAACACCACTGGCGTCTCCAGTCACATGAGAAATGGCACAAGTCCAAGAGACGTTCGAGGGTTTTTTTGGTCACTCTTAATTAAAAACAGCGAAACGAGGGTTTCGTATTTTGTGATATGGGTTAACAGCATAAATTACTTGGTCCTATTGGGTTTCTTGAGAACGGAAGATTTAATTTAGTTCCACGTAACGGTTATCGTAACGCATCATATGAATGACGATGACAGAAATGTAGAAATCTGATCAGGTTGGCCTTCTCTCCCTCTTGTTGACTTCCTGTATACGATTAAATACAAGCCGACACCCGGGGAAAGGGGGGGGGGGCGGGTGAGGTGGTTCAAATAACCCTTCCTTCTCTGTAAAGCAGTTCTACCCACCCACTCGCAATCCACCCCGACACAACGACACACACACACACAAAGGTATTGACTAGTGGTCTGATGTATATATATATATATATATATATATATATATAGATATATATATATATATATACACACACACACAAAGGTATTGACTAGTGGTCTGATATATATATATATATATATATATATATATATATATATATATATATATATATATATATATATATATATATATATATATATATATACATATTTACATACTATAGAGTAGAATCTCCAAGACTACATGCATAAAGAGGTTATTTCTATGTTAAGACCACATTTTCAGTCCCTTAGGTGTTCTTAGTATGGAGATTCCACTGTATATATATTCCCAGCTCCAATGTAAATCCAGTTCAATATGGCGTAAACTCATTTCAGTCCAGACCGAAATGCACAGAGTAACAAACGATCACCAAGAAGTCCAACAAAATCAGATGAACAAAGAATTATTTCACAAGGCAGATATTCATCCGACAGTCACTCTATTTCTTTCTTCCTTTCTCTCCAACCAAAACACCATAATCAGTCATTGTGTTTCATTTTAACATATAGAGGTGCTAACTTATACATACATATCAGTACTTACTGATCTGAATAAAAAATGTCCGGTATTTGATTTTTATCATTATTATGATTATCGAATGAGGGCTACACTCTTTTTAATGGAGGTTTCTTAAAGTGTTGTCTGATGTACCCTGCAGTTATCCCAATGTTGGGGGGGGGGGGTTAAAAGGGTATTGCACCCCAGGTAGGGTTCTAGTAATTCTACGCCCTGGGGATATTTACGGTCAAAAGAGATTCCTCGGCCTATTAATTTCTGTCACAAACACGAAAACAAACCCACACACATTAAGAACTGTTTGGACACTCAGATAAAGTAACTGTAATCAGAATGATATCCATATACTTTCTCAATGAACTTAACTACCTTTTCAGGAGTTAATTTAGCATTTTTTATTTTTTATTAAAAATACATTGCATGCAAAAATACATTGCATGCAAAAAGGACTCAACCAATCAAATGACGTAAAGGTGGAGGGCGCAACATGAATAAACTTAACGGCAGATCGGGTTAAAGTGGCGAATCTCGATAGAAATTGTTACTTTGACACCCAACTGAGGAAGATCTACTCCATTTTACACTTCTGTGTTCAGCAATTAACCACATGCGTATGGAAAAGTATGTATCATGGAAACAGACAGTAAAAAGGTAAACTCTAAGCTAGGCATGCAAGGTTGAGTTTTTTCGGCCTCCTCTGTGCAAAATAAACTTTCTATTACGAATTAATGATGTCAAAGCAAAAATGTGAACTCTGCATGATCTAGATTTACGAAACCCATTCTGTTCACCATTAAAATATTCACATCATCGATTTTTATTCTCAGCTGCTTCAGTAGGATTGTCAATTGTGATGTATAATATGGCGTCTTCGGCAAAAAGGCATGTTTAAGATTCAACAATCTCAACAATATCGTTAACAAACACGGGACAAGAATGGATCCAGTAGTGAACCTTGTCTGACCCTGCTTCAACCCCCCCCCCCCCACCAACCTGGCCCTGAATGAAACCTCTTTACGTTCATGCATGCATGAAGATAGTCTTCTTACCAAAATATTAATTGGCCTCTTATACCTGCATTTCTCAACTTACGTACTAGCCCTGGACGATAGACCTTATCATAGATTGGGGTCGACTATCCATGACCTTATCAAAGGCTTTAGTGATGTCACAAAATCCTACTTTCTCTTTCTTCTGAAGATCGTCTGCTTTTGAGAATTCGTGAAAAAGAAAAACTAACTGGTTAACCGTCCCATCTCGCCATAAGAATCCAGACTGATATTTCTGATAGTACGTAATTGTCACGCAAAAAGATGAAGATGTGCTTGAAAACAGCACGTTCAAAGACCTTCCCTACACAGTTTCATAAGCAGGTAGGTGTGTAATTGTTACACTTATTTTTTCTTGAAAGTTGTCAACATTAGCTTCAGAATACTGCCAAATGAATCTTCCGTATGAATTATTCACTGAAACTCAGAAAAGTAGGCTTGCCGACACAGAATAATGTTCATTTTGTGCGACCGGGGACAATACAGAGGTTCCTCCCACAAATTGAGGGATATATCTTAATGTCTGGTCTAAACATGTCGAGGTATATTCAGTTACCTTTGGAGACTCGTTGATACGAATGGTAAGATTGTTGTGGAAACTAAAATTTAGCAAAGTTTCCCATGATTGGTTCTACAAGTAGGATCTGCGTTCTGGTCACCATAATTATTATGCTGTGGGAGCAAGAGCTGCTTGCATGGTCCACGTTCACCTGAAGCTCATCCCAAAATGACACACATGAACTTGGGGGCCTGTCAACGACTGCTAGTAAGAAGTTGTTATTATGGACTTGAAATTCCGCCCACAAAATTTAGAGTGAAGAGTGCTCTTTAGTGCAAACAAATAACACCCATGGGAAGTCCTTTGAACTCCGACATCTCGAAATACACTCGCGAGAGGGGCACTCAACTGCCCACGGCTATTCCTTGAGTTCTTTCTCTCCAGTTTTCTTGAAGGTGTTGATGATTACAACCTCACTTATTTGCATCTATTGAAGTAAATATGTTGTTCCGTCCATATTCATTACTTTTTGCACTTGCGGTATCGAAAAAGTATCTTTATTTGTCTTTTGAAGTTGACGCTTTGAAATGTGCACATCGTGAAATATCGTTCTTTTCCGAAATCTTCGGAGCGGTATTCCCATCTCAGTATCCTTGGAGGATGGATCGTTACTGCCGCTGCAGCAACACCAAAAGTGCCATGATGAGCCCATTTCAACTTCCGAACGGACCGTATCTCTGCCGTGTATGGACTCGTACGTGCCGTGTGGATACATAGGGCCTACTTTATTTTAGTCTGTACTATATTAGTTACATGCCCGCAAACAACTTTTTCTAGCAAAGAATCATCCGTTTCTTTCTTGGAAGAGTAATGCATGTACACGTGACACTCAGCCAGCTAAAATAAAACGGATGTTTATGTGTGTGTGCCAACACAGACATTCTTTTCCAAGGGTTCTTTCTTTCTTTCTTTCTTTCTTTCTTTCTTTCTTTCTTTCTTTCTTTCTTTCTTTCTTTCTTTCTTTCTTTCTTTCTTTCTTTCTTTCTTCTTTACTACCAAATTTTGTTCGCCAGTTTTTTCAAACTCTATTACCCTCAGAAACTTCAAACTTGGCATGATTATAGGTCTGTACGTGAATTTGTGCCTTTTAAGAAAGAGGAGAAAATACATTGCCGATTATGCAAATTAGGGGCATTTGAAATTTTAAATCTTGAATATCTCCAAATCTATCATAGGTGCAGTTAACTAATCCAACTTCAATTTACAGGTTTGTAACACTGCATATTTTTGTAATTTACATGTGACCTCTAAAGGTCAAAGGTCAAGGTGATTTGGACCTTTCAAAGTTTTATCCAGCCATAACTTGGTCAATTTTCACCCATTTTTAATCATGTTGGACTCAACTTGTAGGTATTGCAACAATGCACATTTTGTAATTTACATGTGACCTCTAAAGTCAAAGGTCATTGTCATTTGGACCTTTGAAATTTTCATCTAGCCCTAATTTGGTCAATTTTAATCTGATTTGGTTCATGTTGGGCTTAAATTGCAGATATTGTAACATTGTACATTTTTGTTATTTGCATGTAACCTCTAAGGGTCAAAGGTCAATGTCATTTGGACCCTTGAAAGTTTCATCTAGCTATGACTTGGTCAATTTTCATCCAATTTTAATCATGTTGGACTCAACTTGTAGGTATTGCAACAATGTATATTTTTGTAATTTACATGTGACCTCTACAAGTCAAAGGTCAATGTCACTTGGACCTTTGGAATTTTCATCTAGCCATAACTTGGTCAGTTTTCATCTGATTTGGTTCATATCGAACTTAAATTGCAGATACTGTAACAGTGTCCAGTTTTGTAATTTACATTTGACCTCTAAACATCAAAGATCAAGGTCATTTGGGCCTTTGAAATTTTCATCTAGCCATAAGTTGGTCATTTTTTAAATCCAATTTCGTCATGTTGGGCGCAAATTGTAGGTATTGCAACAATGCACATTTTTGTAATTTACATGTAAGATTTGAACGTCAAAATTTACATGTAACCTCTAAAGGTCAAAGGTCAAGGTCATTTGGACCTTTGAAATTTTCATCTATCCATATTAACGACTTTTGAAGGCACACAGACAGATTTGCTTTGCAGCGAATGTTCTTTTCTCTTTAGGTTTACTGCCAAAGTAGCCATTGTATTTGTGATCTCGAAAGATAACATTTGATCTATCTCATGCCAATGTATTTTAAAATTCTTTTAATGAAATAAAGGTTATGATGGAGGAGTGATTTGACTCTCTTACATCCGGGATTATGTTTTGCACTGGACTTTTTTTTGGGGGGGGGGGCGACCTCAAAATGCCTCTGTCTGTGTGTTTTGCTGTGATTAAAAAGATCTTATTATTATATAAGAACTGAGTATAGTGTTACTGGGATCATGGTAACACTGAAATTTGCGTCATACGAGATAACTGCAGACGTCACAGAAATAGGATATAAGTTTGCCAGTCTCTTTTGTCGCATCTCATCCTGGTCGATCTGACCGGCTTATTCAGCCCAGCTGCAGCTCGACCTACAATGGATCAACTACTTGTAAGTACAAGAATACTTTCTCTTTGCCAATCATAGAACGCGAATTATTATGACACAACAATTTTAATCAGCACAAAACATAATAGCTGTAGAAGTGTTTTGCATTGACGTATTAAGTTGGATATTTAGTTCTTTTCTTTTGTCATGACATGACAATGTTGAAGTTTTATTTTAACACGGAGAAATAAACCGGATGATAGAAAAACTGCTATCATGTACCACGTCAAAGCCATTTTCGGAGTGATTCAGTATCAGAGATGGTGATAAAAAAAAATCCGCAGAAAATGTTCTGCAGACTTTTGGTAAAATCAGATGCATCAACAGGTACTTTATTTAACAAAATATCGTCAAACTAGAGTTTGGTAGCTGGTGCAGTAAACTTTGTTGACCATATGATATTGTAAACTCTGGTAACCTCTAACCAGGATACAGTGCCTCTGCGTGAGTCATGTCAAAATGATAGAAGAGGGTCATGAACAGTCATGAGTGCTGTCTGTACCGTATCGCTCTTTGTCTGCTTGTGGCCGGTCTGTATGGGTCCTTGTGGTTAGCCGCGGCGCTTCTGGCGAGGAAAGCTTAGCAGTTGTACCATATTTTATTGACTGTAACCATAAATACAGTCATCAAACAGTTAGGGGTGACACTCTTCTTACATATACTAATATGCAAATAAAGTTATCGCCTACATTTATATATTGAAAATCACAGGTCTCAACTCCAAGCAATAGCATGCAAAACTTACAGTGAGAAAACAATACACGTTATATATGAAATATACCTTAATGGTATAGTTCAACGGGTTAAAATCATTTAATTATCGGCTTGTTTGTGAGTCTTAATAATAAAGAAAACCATATTTAAAAATTATGATGCACTGCCAGTGTATATGTGTTTATCTAGAAGGGAACTTGCAGTGTAGCTTATTTGTATCATAAGTAAAACGCTATTCACTTAACCCGTTGTGACAGTAAAATGACAATTCTTTCAAATATACCGCGACAGAACTGGCCTGTTGCGCTGCAGGAAAATGGTTATGTAAAGCATCAGTATATGGCCATGCTAGTAAAGACATGCTGTTCAGTATGAACAACGGGACTACACTGGCAGTGGCGGTCCCCCCTCGGTATTCTGGCCCACCTGCCGGTTTCAGTGGGATCTTAAAAAAAGGCGTGAGAAAGAAATTCTCGCCCACTCTGGTGTAGGGGTCCTTGTAAACATTGTGTCGTTGGAGAGAAGGGTTTATCTGTACATACGTTTTATGACTTGCAGAACTCTCCCTAAAAGACATTGCCAGATTGTCGAGTAAAGTGGAGGTATAACTGGTTTGTGCTTCTAGTACAGCTTGCAGCACCTACCCCATTGGGCCATGTTACGTACCCGGGTTACGTAATTGCAATATTAAGTACCTTCTGTATATAGCTACCCTAACAGTTGATTTAGCTTCGTAGTTTTTTTAAAATACTGTGTTTGTTTTTTACGTACAAAGCTTTTGATATCAGGTTTTGCTAGTTCTGAAAGCACAAGTGTTGTGGGGGTTTGTTGCCTAACTCCTTCAACATAGACATGTAGGGTGACTCCATTGCCTTTAAGTCATTGGTGAGCCATGTCTCACAACTGTAAAACTCAGATGAGTCACAGCAATGCGCATCACTACTGAAAGGCGCAGCATAATTTTTTGCTGGAAAAGAAACGTATTTCAGCACATAAGTTGCTTTCATCTGTATATGGCACTGGACCCTGTTTGAAAGATGGAGTATTTATGATTTGAGTTCCAAGGTAAAAGCGTTCATCTGTAAATGATATAACTATATCAACAATTACAATGTTTTCTACATCACCGATATCACTCTGCCTCTAAAATAGGGACGTGAGTGTCTTGTGGAGATACATCAAGTACAATGTCATCTGCTAATCATGTGCGCTTGGAGTATTCACCAATTTCTCAAAATGGTCGGCAAACTCGCGATCAGAAGGCTGACTTACAGTGCCTTTAGGTGCGCCAAAACTGCCATTACCATTGATGGCCTACCATATTACTTTGTGGTTTTTAAATTTTAGCAAGTTATGCCACCTATCATGCACTTTGTGGATTGGCAAAGCCTTTTCATTGTGTGCTCTCTATTCCAGCTGTTTAGAACTTGAAGCCGCCAAATAAGAACAATCCGTTATTTCACTTGCCAGTTCATTGTTGTTCATATTCACATTCCATAAATCGTTGTTTTCTGGTAAAGACTCGCTGAATTTCGTTAGATCTATTTGTTTTATTTTGAAAAGTCGCTTCTTGGTCTTTATTGTTGGAACTACCTGTTTTCCACATCGACTGGCTGCCTTTAGCAAGTCTGTATTAGGCAGATTACCTGGACTTATCTTGATCTTGATAGGTGCATGAATTATAAGTGAGCGCAACTCATTCAAGACATCGAAATCAACACTATGAGACATCATTGCTATTGAGCATACAGCCCAATCAAGCTGAAATACCCGTCTCTCTTTTCGTCGGCAGGACAAAATTTCTTTTCTTGGAAGAGAACGAGTTGTAAGGTGGTTTACTGGAGCCATATCACATGCTTTACATGAGTTTATAATGTCTCTGCCATTTGCATTTATTGTTGTATCTGGGTTACCTGAGTAGCATAATGTGTGTGCAAGACTTTGCTTCGAAAATATGAAGAGTCGCTTGGTGCAATGTAGATTCCTCCGACATGTAAATTCGCTATTCCCGTAAGGAAAAACCACACTTGGGCCTTTGCAATGGAAACATTGTGTACCATGGACCATGTGCAAAGTTTGGACAAGATTGTTACTCCACCCCTCATGTCTTTGTCACAGTTACAAATGAGTGGTTAGGTCATTTGTAACTGGACTTGGACAGAGACTCCAACGACCAGGTAACAATCATCAGCTGTTACTGTTGGTTGTCCACAGTTCACGTTGATGCAGCATAGTGGTTCTGGTATAACTGCTTATTATTAACCAAGGTCTTTGGGTTGTAATGACTCTCGTCATTTCAAGGGTTAGAGGTCACCACCATCAATTGACCAATCACTGTTTTGCTTTAAGGCCAGAGGGGTACGGGAATATGCGAGAAACTCAGTCTTATAATAATTTTGGTCATGTGACTTCCTGTGGGATTCTATGATAACAACTACAACTAATCATGAGGACAGAGTAGTTATGTAGGCTTCCCTATTACGATTTGCAAGATTGACAGTCTGGGAAGCCATAAGCTTATATAATACAATAGGAAGCAACTTCAATTTAGACTTGGGTGGCCGGCTGACTAGGTGCCTTGCCATCTCATCTTGAAGCTATATTAGGCTGCAATATGTGATGAGTTTGCCTGGCCTAAACTTGGTTATTATATTATTCTGTCACTGAGGAATGTTATGGTTACTATAAGTATGGATTTGTACTAGGTTTAGGAGTGTTACATTACATCTGAGGCAAAAAATGATAGAGTTCCTATTTTGATCATGTGGGTTGTGGTTAAACCCCACTTGTAAGAAAAGTCTTTAGTTTCATAGAGAGTGTCCTTTTAATTGTGAAAGCATGGTTTTAGAACACATATAGGAGAATTAAACATTGGATCATGATATGTCGTTGTTCCAATTTTCATTGGTAAGCAGTGGAAAAGCTATTTTTTATTGGGTTTCACTGTAGGAGTTTTTGGTGAATGGGAGACGCCTGAGTTGACGAGAGTCCTTTTCATAGATTGACTGCTTTTCTCATACACTTGAGAGTTTTTAAGAAATTTCCCCGCCACACATTTTTCAATATCATATCTTCACCTTCAACTCTGGCGATGCAAAGGCACTCATCAGGGTACTGAAAAGGGATAGTTGTACTTTCTTTCACACAAAATCAATAAATCTACGTAATGAAGAGATCGATAAATTATGATTTCTAAAACTTCGACGTGGCTCCATTGAAAGAATGGAAAAAGTTTGCATCACTCGATTTAAAAATACGTCGGTTTGTACCTGTCTACTATTATACCATCTACATTGACACACCACTTGTCATTGTCATACTTGCCAACTCGACCTTGATTTTCAGGTATCGCTTTCTCCACTTTTTCGACTGACCGTATACGGTTCAGTTCATTTCGTATGCCGGGATGTATGTCTTTTTTGCATAAATCTTAGCAAAAGCTTGACCTACTACTTTCAACTTTGGTGTATCGTTCAGAATATGCTTTCTGTACTTTAATTGCCCTGTTCTTGTCTGCAGCAACTTGACCAAGCCTCTCAAATAGATATGATGCGCACATTTGCGTGTCCGATTTTCTGCAAGACTAACGATATTTTTTCTTTATCTGCACATGTTGTAACTGGTGGGTCTCCTACAACGCCAGCTGTCAGATCGTTAACTTCTGGTACACCCATCAAGATAAAATTCTGTGTCCTTTTCTCTGCATCCAATGATTCTATGAATCCTTGTTGTCGAAACACAATGTTAGTCAATGTTTTGTTACATTCTCGGAGTGTCCTTAATCATCATCGGTCTTTTTTACCTCAGCTGACTTGTCAGTCAGCTGAGGTTTTTTGAGGGTCCGTCGTCCGTCGTCCGTCCGTCGTCCGTCCGTCCGTCCGTCGTCCGTCCGTCGTCCGTCCGTCGTCCACAATTCACATTTTTGACTTCTTCTCAAAAACCGTCAGCCAGATTCACTTCAAACTTGGTGGAAATGTGCCTTGGGTGGGTCTCTACCAAGTTTGTTCAAATGGTCATGGTCCAGTGATTTTTGGATTTTTAATGAATTTTTTGTTCTTTTTTGGGTATATCTTAAAAAATCTTCTTCCCCGAAACCGCTCTCCCAATTACTTTGATATCACACAGGAACACTTCCTGGGACTCCTACTTCTTAATTTGTTCACCAGGTGGCGCTGCAATTTTTAAAGAATTTTTAAAGAATTTTTGTGTGTTATAGCTATTTTCGACTTCTTCTCCAGAACTGTCACTCAGATTAAGCTGAAACATGGTGGATATGTTCCTTGTAGAAGGGTCAAACAAAGTTGGTCACTATGTGGGAATGCTGCAGATTCCTGATTTTTAACGATTTTTTCAATTCGGGTACTTGTCGGTCAATGCAGCTTTCCTATTGATTACTACGTAAGTCAATGGGCATTCTAATGCTAATTCACATTTTCTGCTTCTTCTCCAAAACCGTCATCCAGATTAACTTCAAACTTGGTGGCAATGTACCTTGGGTGGGTTTCTACCAATTTTGTTCAAATGTTCATGCTCCAGTGATTTTTGGATTTTTAATGAATTTTTTTGTTCTTTTTTTCGGACAAATCTTAAAAAATCTTCTTCTCCGAAACTGCGTACCCAATTGCTTTGATATCGTACATAGACACTCCCGGGGACACCTAGTTCCCAATTTGTTCACCAGGTGGCGCTGCAATTTTTTTAGGAATTTTTTGTATGGTTTTGCTATTTTTCACTTGTTGTCAGAACGGTCCCTCAGATTAAGCTGAAATGTGATGGATATGTTGTTGTGGAAGGGTCAAACAGTTGTTTACTAGGTGGCACTGCTTTGGATTCCTGATTTTTAAGGATTTTTAATTCGGGTACTTATCGTTCGATGCAGTTTTCCTATTGATTACTATGTAAGCCAATGGGCATTCTAATGCTAATTCATAGGACAACTGATACAAAATTTACTGTTTACTTGATAACTTGAGATCTGTTTTGAGTTCGCTACACATGTTAATCATTCTGTATGAAGGTCATGCTGAGACAGTACATGAATGACTTTGACCTCGTTTGTGGGGTCACAGTGCAACATACATGAATTTTACTCATCATTATAACTTGAGAACTACTTGAAATTTGATGTTGCACATGTAAGTGTTCTTCTATAAAGTTCAGACTTACTCAGAACATGGTGTCCTTGATCCTTTCCCAAGTTCATAGAGCTGCAAGTGTGATGAATGTCAGGATCAGCTGAGGCACGGGCTGTTCACACAGCCCTCTTGTTCTTTTTTTTTCTCTCGGTGCTTTGAGCTCTGCAAGAATAAGCTGTAGCATTTGTGGGACATTTGTGCATTCACTCTGATCACTGTCAACTTAGTTGAGACATGTTAGTGCCTCTTTTGATGCTTTTTAAACTCTTCTTTATTCAAGCGATTCACCCCTGATAATGACGGGCGACGTATAGGAGTCAGTAGTGGACATATTACACTGCTTGACCTCACAGTATACATGTGCACTATAATTTTGTTGATGTGACACAATAGCATACGTGTTGTTTGCATCCCTCAACAGCATGTTGACAACTTGTCTGTTCCCCTTGCACGTATAGCACATTAATATCAACAATAGGTTGTATAATATGATACATTGTAATGGAGGTTCACAAATCGCCCAACAATATTGAGAATATGCTCCCTAAATGTGGTGCAAAGAAAGTTTGAAAGCCGATGCAAATTCTGATTTGTAATCAGTTCACCATATCTGGGACTTCAGTGGGAGAAGCTTAGCGTGTTTTGGGTGAAGCGATGCAAACCATGAACAACACAGAATTGCAGAGACAGCGAGTGTAATCTTCCCAGAATATTCACTCGATCTTTGCTTACCTACTTCAGATAATTTGAATCTTGCACACAAAGGTTTAATGTTTTTGGTTTCCATTCATGGATAGCGCAAACAAGGAAATATTTGACCTCATAACGTACCACATATCGTTAAATTTATCTTCTGTTGACAGGTCTTCGGTTTATTGTCTCTGACAGTGTCATCTTGCCTCTGTTCCCAACTCACATTAAGCACACTTGGAGGTCAAGCCAGGCAGACCGGCAGTAACGCAGGCGGGACGTCAGGATTATCCAATGTCGGAAGCAGGCTATCAACTTTGAATCTCGGGGGATTAAATTCTGGTGGCCAAAGAAGGACGACTAGCTATGCACCAGCAGGCGCTGCAAGCAAGTCTCATGGGTTATTTTTCTCAAACAAAATACGCGTTGTTGTGCGGCTACACGTTCAATTTTACAACAACAACAAAAAAAAAAAAAAAAAACCAAAAAAAAAAAAAAAAAAAAAAAAAAAAAAAAACAAACAAAAAACAAAACAAACAAACAAACAAACAAACAAACAAAAAACATACCTACCTCTGGATTACTTTTTTCCTAAAGATTGAAAACATAATGCCGAGAAATATCTTTGCAAAACTGCAAAATATAATTCCTTGTTATATGAGAAACGGTAAAACGTTTCTTGGTGGCAACTTTATACTGTAGCTTATTCTCCGGTAGACGCGAAAAGAATTTTTACCACAAATAATTTTGCTGTCCCTAAGTTTAGCCCAACTAAAGGAAAACATTTTTTAAAAAACCCAGCACAATCCAAATCAATAATAATTATTTAAATATGCCCTCTTTTAAACAGCAATGGCGTTAATAGTTTGTGTCTACAAATGGAGAGTTTCGAATGCTTAAAACTTTAAATGGCAGATACTTTAATTCGTATATATGTTAAATAACTTTTATCAGTTTGTGTTTTGTTTTTTGTTTACAGATGACCAAAACGGGATATGGTTTGGCACCCAAAGGTTGCAATGTGTCATTGCTAACTTGGGCACAGTTCTGACTTGGTTTCGTAACGTTCAACGACGCACACGGCGCAGCGCATCGCGAAATCCGTTTGAGTTCCTGCACCGCCTGGTATACTACAAGGGGAAGATTTATGAGTGGGGGACCAGTCCCCAGGGATACTACATGGGTACTACACCCAAAGATACAAGATGTGCGCTTACGTGGGAATCTCGCCCGGCCGCCCATAGTGGGTGTGCGCCGAGCAAAGTGGAACAATATGTCCGTAGATACCGTTCGGTGTACGGCCAATATAATCTTGTCACAAATAACTGTCATATGTTTGCAAATCGTCTAGTCAGATTCATGAGATCTTCCAATTGTAGAACCTCATTTAGAGAAACTCTGAAAGGCAGACTATTAAGTATCCTTGGCTCAAGAATACGCATCAGAATATAAAAGGTATTCGTCAAGTTTGAAATGGGCATATGCGCGCAAAATAGATTAACCAATTGCAAAAAAGTTGGCCTTGGATTAAAAAAGACATTTAAAAAAATGGAAAAGTGCTCATGCCGCCTCTTAAGAAGCCGTAAGTTTTGTCAATTGGGATTGGTCCTCGGTATGAAATGACAGTTTGTTAAAGTTGTAGGTATTTTACACTTCAGATACAAGCCTTATATATTTTCTCTACTTGTAGTCGACGTGTTTTGCACTTTATATCTGTCGAACAAAATATGTTTTGCAGGTTTTGTTTGATAATAAATTGTGTTGTAAAATCGAAATCGGGCGTTGCGTGATTCTTATACACGTATGTTGATTAAGTTCATATATAGCCTTGGTAATACAACTTGCACATGACTGGAGCTGTGTTGGAGTTGGAATTGCATTGCCGGCAAACTGGCCTTGTCCAAATAACTGGTATTAATACTCAATAAAATTAAAATCTGTATTTCGTTCAGGGCTCAACTCATACAGAGACGTCCATTTATCTGCCACAGCCGTTTGCTGCACTTGATCTGTAATGGCCTGGGTATTCGAGTTCAACTGCATAAACGTCTCCTTATTTTTTATTACAAACTATGGCATAGCAAAAATGGAATTGTTCATGCCCTAGCCAGAGCAGCCTTTCCTGGCTGTTGCGCTGCAGTGTGTTACTCACTTCACCATATTTTGCCAAAGTACGGACTTTTAAAATCTCAATTTCCTGCATACACTCTGAAAGATCTACTAAACAGTGTCAGCAATAGTACGCAATCTGATGTCAACGATAACAATACAGCGTCGGTAGTACCGGAGCTGGCAAAGTAAGGTTTGCATGGTGAGTTTGTGGACATTTATCAAGGGCGGAGTGTTTTGCTTTGATCAAATATCTGTGCACATTGTAAGAATTGTATTACTGATTAATAAAATCTGTTGGGGCAATGGCTTTTTTGCTGATGTATTTTTTTTTTATAAACTGTAAACACTGTGGATGTGAATATGACCACATATGCGTCACATGTGCTGTCAGATCCCTCGTCCAGGTACAAGCTAGTATGACATCACCACAACTTCTGGTTTTGAAGATATTGCAGATCTGAAATATGTTTATAATAAAGACTTAGACCTCAATCCCACACTGAAGACGGGTTTCAGCTTCATTCATATTGTCAACCGGATTCGGGTGAACACCAAATATTTCATTCATGATGGCTCTATTCAGGCCGAAAATTCTTTCTAATAACAATTTTGATACAGAATTCACTATGTATTACAATAGGCCAGAGTACTTTCTGACCCAAATGCGCGATCGCTTATTCATGTCATTTTGGTTATATTTTTTTAACCAATTTTACGTAAAACAAAATGGGCTAAGGTATTAGTCCTAAAAAGTGGCTAATTAAACTCGTTCTTTGTGACAGTGAATGGTGACCCATATCACTACAAAAATTCATTACTGAAACCATCTCAAGCGAGGAAATAAAATGTACGAAAAAATCATACATCAAAGTGAACTTCAACTACACACAGATGAAAAGAGATCTTGCCGATGATGAAACAAATGAATGAGAGGTTACTTTGCTTCCACGCTGTAAGCGCTAATATAGAAATGATGGCAAAGTTGAACCGTTCCTTAGTGTCTTTAATCTAGTAACTTGCATCCCTTTGTGCAAGCTACAACCACTTTAACTTAGTAAATATAAAAAAAACTTCAGTAAAATTCCTTGGCTAAATAATGAGAACCTGTGGTTTATCCTTTCCCTTTGCTTACAGTCCATTGATGACTCTATTGGTTAATTCATCATTTTCCACTAATGACAAATTGCAGTGGACGTGCTGCATATGTGACCACATATGCGTCACATGTGCATCAAATGAAAGATTTAACCTTGACGCAGTTATCACTGCAATGCTTCCTAAATAAAAACAATGGATTTTAAGCTGTCCCAATCGCATGCAAACCACTGTGATAGGGTTGTATACGTAGCTGCCTTTGATGGCTTTGAGGTAGATAACTCTATTTTAAAGTGGATGAACAAATATAAATTAGCATAAACCATCGATCAACGATGTTGACTGACAGAGCTGCAAAGCATGACGGCCAAAGCATGACAGAAGTATGAGAACAGTCTTGACTTTACGTCCAACAATGTGGCAACAAAAGGAAAGCATCTTTTCTAGTTACATATTATTAGTAAACAGAGAAAAAGTCCCTGCTCATTGATTGATACTTAAAAGGGAATGAGAAGTGCTGCTACCACCAGGTGGCAAATTGTATGTTAATTATATTTGCATGAGGCAGACATAATAATAATGTCAGCTCAAGAAGTGACACCTCAGCAAATGTCACCCTGGTATGCCCGGCCCACAAACAAAGATGAAAGAAAAGTTCAGTATCAGATTAGCATTGTAAGATGACATCACGGCTAAAGAGCCCACCCAGGAAGTAAAAGGTGGCCCACTATTTCTGCCCACCTCGTATTAACTTTAATTTTAAATCTATAATACGCTTTGCAATCAAGTATTTTTAAGAAAGGCTTGGGAATGTGTAATCTGATACCCTCTTACAAATCGGCTTATAGAATCTTTTGCCATATCGATACTTAACTTTCTTCTCTGACAAATCTAGACATTTGTACGATATAAAAAAAATGGTTTTCCGGGTGAAATATGAAAAGCAGTTCACCTGTGCAATATCTGAGACTAGGAAATATTGAGAATACTTTGTATTTCCTAGTCTCAGGCAATATCAAAATCGCGGGACCGTTGCGTCTGGCCCAAACCCTTCCGGCACCTTAATCACATTGTACTGATGGCCTGGGCATCATTAAAGTGTGTGTGTCAATACACACTTTTCTGTTTTTCTAGGAATTCTTTCTTTCTTTCTTTCTTTCTTTCTTTCTTTCTTTCTTGCTTGCTTGCTTGCTTTCTTTCTTTCTTTCTTCTTTATTAAAGTGTGTGTGTCAGCACACACTTTTCTGTTTTTCTAGGAATTCTTTATTTCTTTCTTTCTTTCTTTCTTTCTTTCTTTCTTTCTTTCTTTCTTTCTTTCTTCTTTCTTTCTTTCTTTCTTTCTTTACAGGCAAATTTGTCCGACATTTCATTTGAAAAGTATAACACGTAGAAACTCCAAACTCGGCACAATTATACTTCTATAGATAAAGTCAGGCCTTTTTATAATGAGAGGTCATGCTTTTCAAAATTATGCAAATGAGGGCTAATTAAAGTTTTTAAATCTTCAATATGTTATATACTATACAGTATCTGTCTGCCACCCCACCAAACACACATGACCAGTGACAGTGAATGATTGGTATCAAATGGCAAGCTTATTCCAAAGTCCTGGCAAGTGTAACCACATCAAAATAAACCCTACCCTTTCCTCTTAAATTTATGTGTATTTTGTTACCCCCAATAGAATTCACTCATAATCCACAGCCTTTATCAACACCGTAAGACCTGTGGGACATTTTTACAGGGGTGTCACATCTCAATTAAACTGCAAACAAGCCATAATCCTGGTATATATTTTACAAGATGTGACATCAAAATGACCCTTTGAAAATGCGGCATCCCTTGACTCATTCAGGACAGAAGTCTTCATTTACTGTCAGTAAAATTTGTATCAAAGGGATATACTGAGTATTCTTATCTTTTAAATTAGGCAGTTCTGATTTAAAATTTCTGACAATCATAATAGAATATAATATCTGCTTATGATTTGTGATATTCTGACCTTTTTATTTGTTTCACACATTGTATTAGGAATGCAAATTTGAAAAAATTACAAAGAGCATATCCTTTGGGTTCATCCCTGAATGAGTTAATTTTGTCATATAAACATTGGCTGCGTTGATTGAATGGCTATGTTAGTTTGGTAATTTAATTATAAGTTAATGTTTTCTTTCTGGACACCAGTCAGTTTGGTGGCTCTTAAAGAAAACATTTTGGGCTACATTATTTATATACAATTACACAGTGCAGGGAATGCTCAAGATCCCTGCTCATGCATTCTATCATTAAAGTGTGTGTGTGTCAACACACACTTTTCTTTCTTTCTTTCTTTCTTTCTTTCTTTCTTTCTTTCTTTCTTTCTTTCTTTCTTTCTTTCTTTCTTTCTTTCTTTCTTTCTTTCTTTCTTTCATTCTTTCTTTCTTTCTGTCTGTCTGTCTTTCTTTCTTTCTTTTTCTTCCTCCCTCCCTCCCTTCCTTCCTTCCTTCCTTCTTTCTGTCTGTCTTTCTATCTTTCTTTCTTTCTGTCTGTCTGTCTGTCTGTCTGTCTTTCTTTCTTTTTCTTCCTCCCTCCCTCCCTTCCTTCCTTCCTTCCTTCTTTCTGTCTGCCTGTCTTTCTTTCTTTCTTTCTTTCTTTTTCTTTCTCCCTCCCTCCCTCCCTCCCTTCCTTCCTTTTTTCTTTCTTTCTTTCTTTCTTTCTTTCTTTCTTTCTTTCTTTCTATCTTTCTTTCTTTCTGAATTTTTATTTTCAATCTTGAATATCTTCAACAGTATAATAGAGATGTCATTCCAACTTCTACTCCTGTTTTATGCAATAGTTGTACATTGCCATACCAATATGCTTTGAAGACACACACACTGATTTGCTAGCAAATCATCTTTCCTAGTTTCTATTTTTCTTTCTTTCTTTACAGGCAAATTTGTCCGACATTTCATTTGAAAAGTATTACATGTAGAAACTCCAAACTTGGCACAATTATACTTCTATGGATAAAGTCTGGCCTTTTTAATGAGAGGTGATGCTTTTCAAAATTATGCAAATGAGGGCTAATTAAAGTTTTAAATCTTCAATATCTTATATACCATAATAAAAGGGGTTCCGAGTGTTAGGAGTTCGATCATAGCAAGGTAAAGGTCATCTCAAATGTGAAGGTCATGTCAAGGTCAAAGGTCATGTCAAGGTCAAAGGTCATGTCAAGGTCAAAGGTCAATATTAAGCCAAAATGCCATTTTTGAGGTCAAAGTTCACTTCAGGTAGAGGTCATTTCAAGGTCAAAGGTCATTTCAAGGTCAATGGCCACTTTCGGTGGTGGCTTTCTGCTAGCCATAACTTGGTCAATTTTTATCCAATTTTGATCATGTTGGGCTCAAATTGGAGCTATTGTAACCTTGCACATTTTTAAAATTACATGTGACCTCTAAAGTTCAAAGGTGAAGGTCATTTGGACCTTTGAAAGTTTCATCCAGTCATAACTTGCCCAATCTCCACCCAATTCTAATCATGTTGGACTCAAATTGTAGGTATTGCTACACTGGACATTTTTATAAGAACGTGCAACCTCAAAAAGGTAAAGGTCAAGGTCATTTGGCCCTTTGAAAGTTTCATCTTGCCATTACTTGGTCAATTTTACTCCAATTTGGTTCATGTCCGGCTTAAATTGTGCGTATTGTAACACTGTGCAATTTACATTTGACCTGTAAAGGTGAAAGGTCAAGGTCATTTGGACTTTGAAATTTGCATGCAGTCATAAGCTTAATGGAATGTGAAGTACCAAAGGATAAAAGTTGTAGCATATAATATTTACAACCTTTGAAGGCACACAGACAGATTTGCTTTCAAGCAAATCTTCTTTTCCAGTTTCTTTCTTTCTTTCATTCTCACTTCTTTCTTCTATACCAGCAAATTTGTCCGACACTTTTCTCGGACACTATTATACATAGAAATTCCAAACTGGGCATGATTGTACCTCCATACAAGGAGTTTGACTGTTTATACACAGAAATGAAGATGTTAAAAATTATGCAAATTGGGGGCATTTGAAATTTTCAGTCTTGAATATATTCAACACTATGTGTCATTCCAACTTCTACCAGGGTTTTTTTGACCATTGCGCACCTAATGAATTAAGAAATAAAAGTTGTAGCAATTTAAATTATGCTAAATAGCACCATTAGAAATTTTAAATCTTGAATAACTTCAAAGCTATAATAAATAGAGATCCCATTCCAACCTCCAATACTGTGTTATGGAATAGTTATACATTGCCATACCAATATGTTTTGAAGACACACACACTGATTTGCTATGCAGCAAATCATCTTTCCTAGTTCTTTCTTTCTTTCTTTCTTTCTTGCTTCCTTCCTTCCTTCCTCTCTTTCTTTCTTTCTTTCTTTCTTTCTTTCTTTCTTTCTTTCTTTCTTTCTTTCTTTCTTTCTTTCTTTCTTACTTCTTTATTAGCAAATTTGTCCGACACTTTTCTCGGACACTATTATACATAGAAACTCTAAACTTGGCATGATTGTACTTCCATACAAGGAGTTTGACCATTTTATACAGAGGGATGAATATGTTTCAAACAGTCTAGCTGAAACAGTGCACATTAGGACCATTTGAAAATTTAAACCTTGAATATTTTCAGAACTATTTTAGGTAGAAGTGCCATTCAAACTTCAATTCATTGGCTTGTGCTGTAAGCGAAAGAACCACAAACCAAAGTTGTGGAATATTAATTTATGCTGATTAGAGGTACTTGAATATCTTCAAAATTATTGCAGGTAGATGTGTCATGCCAACGTTATTCATAGTTTTGTGCTGTAGGCGCATCCTGCAGAGAACCATAAGCAAAAGTTGCAGAATTTGGACTTATTCGTATCAGTGGGACTTAAAACAATTTGATGTTCAATATCTGTCTTCAAACCTAATACGGTATGTACAGATGTGTCATTCGGACTTCACATCTAATCATGTTTGTCCATCATAATTGCGGCCAGAGCTGGGGTCTCAGACACCAAAAAGGCTAGAATCTATGGACTGTGTGTGGCCCTGTCAGTGATGACCCCCAGCGATGTTGAGACAATGCAAATTAGGAGGAACAGTAGCAGACTTGCACACATTTGTGATAGACCAGATATACAACATAAGCGATATGTCATCATCAGTCAATTATATGTATATGTACATCACTTAGATTTGTTGTGAACACACATGTTAAATATAACATTTTTATGCTACCATACGGTGACCATTTTGTCATCAGTCCATACCGTAGTTTCAAAAGTGAACGATAAATGAATTAATAAAAATTAAGGTACTTAATTTGTTTTATGGGTTGGCTGGGCGGTTTCTCATGTTTACATCGGTCACGTGCCCGGAGTATCACGAGATGAGTCGGGATGGCACGTGACCACGAGAATAAGCTCAGCCTATCAGGATCGAGGGAGATTTATTCATGCATTCAGCATCTTTCGCGCTCATTCCAAATCAGATCACCGAGGAGGAAAGTCATAAGAAATCAAGAATCAGAAGGAGATAATTTCGGTTAAATTTGAATTTGCACAACATTCAGTCGAATTGTACAGCAGTTCACGGCCTGTGCCACACAAAAGCCTTTTCACACAGTTCATCAACTTCTCGGTGATCACTCATAGAAGCGGGTGCAACGTTTGCCCTGTTCCACGCCGGCGGTGATGCTCCAGGCGAACTAACTGTTTAATTTGGTGAAGAAAATCACAGCGGACGAACAAAGGAAAAGTTAAGTACCTGCATTGATTTCATTTCTTGGGGCATATTTGCTTTTCATCACCGTTTTTGGTTATTGAGGTTCCGTAATCGAGCAGTCAGGTTTTGTTCACTCGACCCATTATATTATATTATATTATTATATATTATATTATATTATATTATATTATATTATATTATATTATATTATATTATATTATTATTATATTATATTATTATTATTATTATTATTATTATTATTATTATTATTATTATTATTATTATTATTATTATTATTATTATTATTATTATTATTATAGTACGTAGCAAATCAACATTGGGAATAGTAAACCAGGTCAAGATGGCGCAGGTCACAGTCAGTGCACCGGAGGTATTAGTTCTGGGTCACTCGTTCATCCGTAACTTAAGGGACGATATATATGAGGGAAAGAACAAATTTGAGTTCGACTTTGGATTAGACGTGCTCGTACGCTTCTGGTGCAGGGGAGGGCTTCGTATCCCAATGGCACGTTCCCTATTAGAAAGCCAGGGCCCGGGAAGAAGGGCAGACGTGGTATTCCTCCAGGTTGGGGGGAACGATTTTCAGAGAGGTCTGGATGATGCTGACGAGGTTGCCGAGTCTATTCTAGGCTTTGCCAAGCTTTGTAGCGAGCGGTACCAGGCCCGATACGTTGTTGTGGGCAAGCTTTTTAAGAGGAATATAAGCCGGTACTTGCCAACTGAAGGGGTCGTAAAGGCTTATAACAGCAAAGTTGACAAAGTTAACGAGATTCTGTATGAGAAGGCCCCGAAAGACAAAGTCATATTCTGGTGCACGAGAGGTATCGGAGAGAATTGGGAAGCAATTCTTAAGCCGGACGGTACACATTTAATGCCCGACGGTCAGGTAAGGTTATATAAGGCAGTGCGCGGGGCCATTTTGCTCACTACAAGACGGTTAGAGGAAGATAACGATGATGCTGATGATAAATTTTAAATATTTGAAATTGAGGTCTCCTTCAAACGTGATAGGCCAACGAGATTTGGGCAGCGGGCGAGAACAGTAACGCAAATCACAATAATAATCTTTATTGCTTGAGGCCCGCCACCTGGCGGGCATGGCAAGAAATACAGACTACAGACCTGAGGCTACATCAAGATGTTTGCCGCAGGCCTGGAGAAAAAATTCACAGGAAGGCGTCGGGATCCATAGGAATCCATCGGCACCGAAGTCTTGTGCTTTTAAGTCGGATATGGCCCTTAGTAGCCATATATTTATTGTGGTAAATTATAAATCATGACATATTCCAATTTTCATTTCATATACTGGTTCTACAAGGTACATTGCATGTTTTTCGGTAGGCAGGGAGCACCCTGACACGAGTTCCATTTATGAATGAGTGTGTATCAGTTGGCTTTAAGTGAGGTTGAGGGAGCACCCTGTCACATGAGTCACGACAAAGTCTGTGTTCTAATATCATGTTATAGTCTTATGTGCTTGACTCTATGTCTAGCTTGCAGGGAGCACCCTGACACAGAACATGATGCTTTAATATATATCTTTCATATTTCTTCACTTGTATATGATGCATTAAATGTGCTTGTCCATTCATTGGCTCCCCATGCGACCCCTTAGTGAGCAAGTTGCGTGCTAAAAAGGCCGCCTGTCTGCAATTTCAATATACTGTAAGCTATGATATTTATTATATATATATAAAAAAAAAAAAAAAAAAAAAAAAAAATGGCATGAGGTTACGATCTCTTGCTCGGGAGTCCATTTTGTCTCCGGGTCATTAGCATGGTGTGTTTAGCCCATTTTGGTATATAGCTAAAGACAGTTTTGTCATTGTAGTGGTGACAAGCACAAGGTCAGTGGCAGTCCGCCTTGCTTTATGAGCCAAAATTTGGGCATTAATGAGTGCTTAATTTTTGGCCACTCAGATGGTGAGGATAAGGAGAGCCAGTAACTGACCTTTTCATTCACTCCTTTCGCTCCTCGACTACATGAAAGGGAGCTGAGTTATGAATGACTGATGCATTAAAAAAATCATCTTTGGGACAGGATTAACACCCAAGAAAATATTTTTATACTAAGGTACCTCTACCTCTATAGCACAAGAAGTAAGATAATGTTCTAAATGATAATGAAGATAAAACGATTGTGATTTATTTCCATTCGCTTTATTTACTCTAAACAACATGTGTAACAGTAAAACATCATTTCTTCTGCCCCACTTTTTGTTCAGGCCAAAAAGCAAAGGCAACAATGCAATATAAAACTTTTGTCATACCAATTATTATCAAAATTCGTGGGTGCTTATGGTCTACACTGTATATTTCCTTTGTCTATCATACGCTGTGGATCCACTGTTTCTCCTTACAGGATGCCCAAACAGAAACCCAAACAAACGCCCAAGGGCAACGAGCCGGATGCTAACCAGGACCAGAGCTCCATGGGGGAGCTTAGAGGCCTCATAAAGTCCGTCCTAGCCAAGATGCTACAGGAGGGCAGGGGCACCATGACTGCAACGGCCACTCAGCCCACTGCTGCTACCCCCTGTGGGAGCACCGAACCTGGCATTCTGCACGAGCGGGTGTCTGGGACGGAATCCCAAGAAATGGCAGCAGGGTCTGGGGACCAAATCTTATATGTAGTATCTGCGGACCATCAGAACAACGCACTGGCAGCTAGTCAGGGTGCAGCCAACACAGGTCTGACCCAGCCAGAATTAGCCACACATGACCAGTCACAAACAAATAGGCAGCCCACCCATGGTCATATGGCCCACCTGGTCCACTATGCAGCAAACATACAGGACACTGCTGAAGCATCATCCAGTGCCCCCACTGGCCCCCCAAAGCCACCGGTGTGGGCCCCTCAAACCAGACAGACTGTACGAACAGTGAAATCAATGCCAACCCTATAAGCGAGCATGGTTCCACACAACACAACAGCCGCTCAAAACACAGCGCCGTAAGTTTCAGTCACTGGTATGGACAATTTGCTTGTTATGCAGGGTTTGAATGCATGCCACAACAATGTAGATTCTGATGCAGTGAACCACACGTTTCAGACACCAGGAACAGCCATGGCGGCCACCTTACAAAGTTCTCAACATCCGCAAGGAACTTTGCTCCCTAACCCCTGTGATGTGAGTACTGGGCACGAGCTAGGTACCTAACAATCCCCCCCCCCCCTGACCGCTTCATTGGCGCCTGGGCTGCTCCTGACTCTCAGGAAACACTTGAGAAATGTGTGGACAGTGCCACAAGGGCAAAGATTGTGTCAAAAGGCTATGTGGACTTAGCCTCCCTTCTAAAAGGTATTGTGTTTGAAGACAACCAGGCTGCTGAAATTTTAGAAGAAAATTCACACATCTGCATTAAGTTGCCAACAGCAAATGGGAAGCATGATATAAAGTCATTTAACAGATGGCTTCAAGCATTTCTTATATATGCATCCGTGTACTGCCAGGAGTACCCCCAGGAGGCTCTCTCAATCTTTAAGTACATAGACATTTTCAGAGACCTGTCCTTTTCCAACAGTAACTGCTATATGTACGATAAGAGATTCAGGTGGATGAGAGCAGCCTGTGGCTACCCCTGGCACATGGTTAGCCAAAATCTTTTCTCGCAGTGTGTCCTTTTTCGTCCCGAACGGCAACAAAATTCATCCAGCTCTACATTCAGAGGAAGGGGGGGGGGCCCGTAGAAACACTGTCACAGTCCCAGCAAATTTCTGTTACAACTTTCACAGCGGCAACTACTGTGAACACAGTTCGTGCCGATTCTCACACCTCTGCCCCAAATGCAATGGCCGTCACAGGGCTTCCGATTGCAGGAGTC
Organism: Hermodice carunculata; assembly: GCA_964020975.1. Taxonomy (NCBI): domain Eukaryota; kingdom Metazoa; phylum Annelida; class Polychaeta; order Eunicida; family Amphinomidae; genus Hermodice; species Hermodice carunculata. The sequence continues at coordinate 60,847,849 of OZ026612.1, forward strand.
AGCAATCAAGGTCAGAGTTTCAAAAGTGAACGATAAATGAATTAAAGTTGCAATAGAAAGTGTACTCCAGAGAACCTTGTTTGTTAGCTGGCACGTGATTTTCTGTTTTATTCAAAATTCTTACTTTCTGTCTGATATTTCCTGCTTTCCTGCAGATTTTGTTTTCATGCCAAGAGCCTTATGTTGCTACATTTTATTTCCGAAATTTCATGTGTCCTGGCATTTAGGTTTTCCAATTCCAGTTTGAATGTACAGAACAACTTTTCACTGTGGCACACAGACACATTTTCTTTGAAGCAAATCTTCTTTTCTATTTTTATTTCAATTCTAATGCCTGCCCTATATGACAAGGCACGAGGTCTCGGCTTCATGCTTGAGGAAAAGAGACTGTGTCAATGCTTCCATGTCAGCAGCTGACAACCCTAGCAGGATCACCCTCATTTCTGCGATAAATCTATTTATCTGTTTTCCCGGCAGAAGAGTGCGTACCAGTGGTTTCGAGTGGGGGTAGGGTCCAAAGTCCAAAGTACATTTTGACACTTTATATAGTCCAAGTAAATGTCACGAGGGCAGGAGGTCACAGGAGAGCACATACTAGTATTTAGCAAACACTTCATCTTGTGCTGGAAATCATGGGTTGGCTCTGTACATATTTGGTGGGATTGAGCTTGTACTACAACGTCGGCTGCCATAGTTGACAATGGAGCCCCTGGAAATAGAGCTAACTGCCAGGACATGACCCCGGGGACATGACTAGTTGGATCATGCTTGGAATAACTTCGATGTCTAAACACGTCATGGGAATTGGCTAAACCCCTGTGAGAGATGGACAGTGCTGTTGAATGCAGTTGAAATGCTGACACATGAAAGAGATTGATTGGCTACCGGCAAGCCTCGGTTGCAAACGAAGCCTTAGGCTGTGACGTCACCAAGCTAGACAAGTTCAATACAGTGGCCACGTTTTTGACTGGTATCACATACAAATAAGAAATCCAAAAAAGGGTGATAAAAAAGATGTGTTATGATCTCTTACCTTTATATATTATCTTTCTTCAGATATAAATCCACATATAAGTATTATTCTGGTCTAGTAATAGGGCCATGTTAACGCAATATATCCATTCATTTCTGACCTTTCAGCCATTGCTGACCCAAATATCCAGAAGTCATGTACATATACTTTGATGATATTTTGTACAAGCAAGGCGATGGGAGAATATTTTGACATCCACTCCAAGAATACTTTGCTGATACAAGCAATAAGATGTAGGTCTAAATTAGAAGGAAATAATCTTGTGACTTGACTTTGAATTTCAACTTCTAAAATTCACCTTGTAAAACAATCCACGTTTTTTAACAAAGCTCCACTTTTGTAACTTGGGATCTATTCCTGGCAATTTGCACCTAGAATGCACTGCCAAAGCATATAGATCCATAATACATTGGATGTGGTGGGATAGTAACAATCCTGTGTCCACCTTCCAGCCCCCCCCCCCCCAACCTACCTCAAAAGTCCATATTTAGGGGGTAGGACCCTTTCAACTTTTTGATGAAAGGTGTACAATTTGCCCTAGAATGCTAATATTTTTTCCACAACTTATAGTGTCAATAACTATGAAACTTGGCATAATATTTGTTAGTAAGAAGATGTTTTATTTTATCAGTTGTCCTAACCCCCCATTACTTCTGATAAAATGGAGTTTTCCGTTATTCAAATTGGTTCACTTGTATCTTGAAAAGTTCACAAACCCCAGTCCCAATATATACCCTCTTGAAAGCATGGACACTTGTTGATAAAGTTACAGCATGAATGAGCCCTGGATTTGTTTTAAATTAAAATGCCAGAGCAGCATCTGGTCGATGCGTGTTCTAAATACGCATCTCTTGCATCTTCGGTCGGGTGTTGGGTGACAAAAAGCTTGTAAAGTGACCATTAGTCTGGACCCAATAAAGGCACCAACTGTAATATAAGTGATAAATCACTTATTACACCCCTTTTTGGTGATCGTTAGCTGACAGATGAATATACACAGGGCTGGTTATTTTGCATGGTCCCATGGGCTTTGTGATTGACTGTTCACTCATGATGGCCGCCATTCCCATGGTAACAAGAACCAAGCTTCACCTTTCCTGGATGCTGAGCCAGTATTTTATCCAGTTTTGCAGCATTATGCACAGAATGATGGACCAGCATGCAATAATATTTGAGTTGATACAAAACTCATGAAACCAGGATTTGGCAGGGTCCTAAGAAATAAAGTTATGCCTGATTTTGTTGTTGTTTATCTCTAATTTCAGTCGCAAGCACATAAGAAACTGTTATTCAATGTTGTAACTGCAAAAACGACCTAAACATGACGATGTTCGGGTAAATATACCCACATTTTTAGATGACTGCACCTCAATACTCCCAAAGAGCAGGGACTATGATGTACCCATGCTTCTTTGTTTACATACGCACTGTCCTGCTATGCAACTGAGAACGAGGCTCCTGATTTGACCCCTAATCTTGCACGTCAGTAAACCCAGGTCAAAATCTCGACTGATGGTTGGTTGATCAGCATGGGATGGTGCGCTCACATGGTATGGTACTGTTGAGGCGCAAGATCATACAATGCCCTTGAGTCCCAAGATCTCTTCTCAGCCGGCCACAGGCTTCAGTTTGTCGTACCCTGACTCAGTATATATCTGGCCAGTATTTACAGCTTGTGCATATTGTATCCCATGGTCACACCATAAATTCACATGAAGTCTTCATGCAGGACCAGCATTTCAGGTCAATGTCTCATGCTGCCAATAAGGGAGTCAAAGACATATTTCTTTCATAATTAGTTCACAGTATACTATTTTGCTTGTGCTTTGCTGCCGGGCAGTCAACTCAATTTCATTATCAATTTACAGTGTGTTGATACTGCTCAATAACTAGGGAGGTAGTGGTCAACTCCATTTGACAATCAGTTCACAGTATGTTGATTCAGCTCATTGCCATGAGGCCAGCAGTCAACTCAAATACAATCAGCAATATGTGCTTGTATTACATTGATCCTGCTAATTCCCTGGGGTTAGAAATCAACTCAATTCACAAACGTATCATAGGTGATGGAGTATTGCGGGGTCATATATCACAATGGATTTTAAAATATTGTTTACATCCCACCCTGGGATCACTGACCAGCAGGCATCACACTCACTTGCCAAAGCCCTATGGCAAATTCTAGAAAAATATGAATTCTTTTTCCTCAATATAATGTAACTCCTGATGCCTCTATTCACAATCCTCTTTAATTGTTTTTATAGTCTCTCATAGCTCTGTGAGAGCAGATGGTTTTGTTTTTATATTTGTGTTATGTTTGTGTATTTATTTCTATGCAGGTGTTACTTAAATAAGAGAATATACACACTGGCTCCAAACTAAGCTGTGCATTAACCCCTGCCTGTCAAGGGCCACAGTTTTACCAGGGTTGTGTACACATGCGACACTTTGATAAAACACACAATCCACTGATCCTGCATGAATAAATCTGTTCAAGAGTCACTAAAACATGCAGAAACATCGGATGGGAATCCACACAATGGACGCCAAATAACGAAAATTGGAGGTTAATCAGATTTATTTCCAATTGGATCGCCCAACAATACATTATAGTAGTGTGATACCATTACGTGTCAAAATCGTAGTTCTAAATTCAGTCAAAAACCGTCCAAATCTTGACAAGTGTTCCGACACGAATGTCCCCAGCTATAACAGCAAGATTTGAATATCCACCAAGCAATACATAATTCATTAAATATCTAAAGATGATAAGATGTTACATTGACCAAATAACATAATAACTGGTATGAAAAATAGACTCGATGGCCCGCCTGGGGCGGGCTGCATCTCGTGTATCCTTCCGCTCCATGGGTGCCCTCTTGCCATGCAGAATTTACGGCCAGGCACTTACACTCGTGTAGTTTTATTATTTTATCCCATGTATGTGTAGTCCAGAGTAACCATGCACGGGCCGTTCTGCACCGTGCAGAATTCATTGCCGATCCAGACGCCTTGTGGAACGGTCGCGTGCATACCCTACTTTTGCACTGACCACTTTTTTATGCGTGCGCACCTGGGATGTTGATTTATCGTCTGCTGCGGTATTTGCCGTTGATTGCTGTTTCGACACAACACTATTAATTTTTTATGTGAAATGGTGGAGAATACTCTGGACTACACATACAAGGGATAAAAATAGAACAACACTCTTGCAATTACCTGGCCGTAAATTCTGCATGGCATGAGCGTACCGGTGGAGCGATAGGATACACTCGATGGCCCGCCTGCGGAGGGCTGCATCTCGTGTATCCTTCCACTCCACGGGTAGGCTCGTGCTATGCAGAATTTACGACCAGGCACTCACACTCGTGTAGTTTTAATACTTCCCAGCATGAATGTTGTTGAGTCCTGCCTTCCTTCCCAGCGTGAAAGTTGTCTCAAGTCGTTCTCAGAGTGGAAGGTTGCGGAGTGAAATTCACATGAATTCAAGTAGGCCAAAGTGTGCTTGTTTCACTTACTTTTCTCACCCATATCCCAGAACTAAAATGGCCACATCCATTACTTCCGTATTCATATTTTTCTATTTTCCACAACTATGATAAATTTGCGAAGGACATTTTGTTACTGTTGTAATTCTTCAAATAATTTAAGAACATGTCCAAGACTGACTAACAAATAAAATCTAACAACTTTCACTATATTTCATTATACCTTTATTTTCCACAAATTGATTATTTTACAGCTTTGACATTTTAACATGGGTGTGTGTACATGTTTCAACCAGAAATTACAGACATGCAGGTATGTTTTGTCATACAGTCTGACCCCCTGTACGAGTCACTGCTGGTAAGAAAAAAATATGACGAGAGGCATATATTTTCACCATCCATGTTGAAAGAAGATAATGTTATTTCCCGTGTTGCAGGTGACGTACATTATTCTTTTTGGCCAGTTGGTACTCTCCTGTTTCAAATGGAACCACTCTGTACTTCGTTTCAAAACCTGTTAATTCATGAGGAGATCACAGAGGTACCTTCTCTGCATACGTGGACAATTTTGATCATCACTTGCAACACATGTGGCAAAATGATCAGTTGAGGATTAGATGTAGAAATATACGCCAATGTCATTGCAACATTATTATGTCCAGTGTATGTGTTTTGTCAATATGGTGGAACTTTTCAATGGAAAAACAAATTGTGCACTGCAAAAAACTTCCACTATCCTACCAGTATCTTATATTTCCATTGCAAACATTGGGGTACATTATCATGCTGTGTTACCAACAGCTAGCAAGTGTGTATGTGCCACTATGCCACCTGAATTCTTGGGTCAGCAAGAATCAACCGAAAATAGAGATGAAAAAACAATCGATGATGATGATGATGATGATGATGATGATGATGATGATGATGATGATGATGATGATGATGATGATGATGGTGGTGGTGGTGGTGGTGATGGTTGTGGTGGGGACAATGATCGTCATGTGATGATAATGTGGATGACAATGCTGAGAAAAATCATGATGAGGGTCATGATGATGATGGTGACAATGATGGTCGTGGTGACAAAAAAGTGAAGAAGGCCATAGCGATGACAATGATAAAAGTTGCCACAAAGACTAGACAGCAAACTGCTTGGCCAAAAATATGTATATACCTTAATGCTGATAGGGAATTAGATGAAGTATTTATGGCTGCAGATGACACTGATATTAAACGGGTAGAAAATAATATTTACCCAGTATGCAGTGAGGAAAGTGGGAACTTTCAAACCAACGCTGACGGTGAAACTGATGACAATATAACTGCAGAAGAGAATGTGCTAGAAGCTGACGTTGCTGACTTGGGCCATCTTTTTGTCCCCAATTTATTTATTTTGTCTAATATTGCAATCAAAATATATTTTGCCTGCATCTATGATACAGAAGATTTTTGACGAATTCAAATTGTACATGATCATGAACTGCCTGTCCTAAAAGCTAAGTCGCGTAGGCATTTGAAAATGAAAACCGGGATGAAATGAAAAGTGCAGAAATTGTTGATGACATTTTTTAAAATGATATCTTGAGATCTGTAAATCCAACTTATTGAAAACTAATTCTTGTAGAAAAAATATTTTACTCAACACTCTCACATTTGAAAATGAGAAAACCTATATTTGTGTAACATTGCCACTGGGAAACTGAAACTAGCCCCTTGATGCTATCTCCTCCCTTTGTAGAGTTTTTGCTGGTTTGAATCCCGACGACAGCACCAAAGTCATGAAAGGACAGAGATCAATTGCACAACAAGTACTCACACTATCCAATGTAATAGCACATTGCCACAAGATGAACAGAAATTAATAATTAGTAATGTTTCAAAGACCGTTGTGTTAAGTCACATTGTTCTTAGCCAGTGACTGTTCTGCACCGTGCATAAAGATGAGAGGCACTGTTATCATGATTTTATACTGAGTGACATTATAAATTTTTAAACGAAATATATTAAGGAAAAAAATTCAACTACCGGTGTTAGTTACTGGAATGGATTTGTGGAAGCATTCGTTACCTTTTGCAATGTTTGCAAATTTGTTCCATTGTGGACCAACCAAAATTTCATATTCTTGGTAATTACAAAATTTAAAGAAACTTAAGTATTAAATGTTATGTGAATGGTAATGTTGTTATTTAAAGCAATGCTCATATTTTGAATGCAGTTAACGTTTCTGATGGTACACACGATAGCTTTGTGTTCCATTTGAATTTCAACTGTTGAAACTTGGGACAAGAGTCATACGAACTTAAGTGTTAAATATTATGTTTAGGTAAAAATTGTTCATCGATGATAGTATTTTGAGGATGGTTCATATTTTTCATGCCAAGCATGATCAGTTTTGTGTTCCCTCTCAGTCAGTATTAAAACTGGAAATGGGGACAGAAAAATGTAAATGTTAATGTAGTAAAGTAATGATCATAACACATGTCAGTGTGTGACACACTTGCTGAAATACGTGTGCCTGTCGGCTGAGATTGCCTTAAAGCTATAGATATGAAGTGGTAATTATATGGTATTGCCTTCATCTTAATGTGAAAATATTAAAGTGTTATACAAACAGCATGATTTGTTTTGATTTATAAGGAGATTTAACTCAATCTGAATGTTTTTCCTAAAAACGGTCTGGAAAAGTCCTGTTTTGGGGGGGGTGGGGGGTGGGTGTGGGTGGGGTGGGCGGGGGTGAGGTTGGGTTGGTGAGGGGGGGTATAGAGAGCTCTGAATTACTGTAGTCTGTGACAATTTAACAATAGATTAGTGTTAATGCAACTTTTACATGTGCTATGTATTGGTGTATTTTCCCAAACATTTACCGTAAATAAATGCAAAACAATGGGATGTCTATGTTGATATTAATGCAAGTTTCGGTATTTTTACAGTAATTTAGTGTTTTCAAAATACACCATTTTACTGGTAAACTTTCTCAGAAATATTGCTTTATTTTATAACAGTAAATCATTGGAAAATAGCTGCCAGTAAGTTACTCTAAAATTTTGCAGGATATTTCTTACAGTGTACTGCAAAATAACGGCACACGGCGGCTCTTTTCTCCATAAACTCTTTGAGGGTTGATTTTTTTTTTTTTTTTTAGGGAATGGCGGCTTGAACCTTTTTTGCATGTGTCAAAAAATTTATTCAGGGTCGGGCCTTTTTAGTTGTGTCGATCGGGTTACCAGAACTACACATATATTTTTGTTAGGCCTTAGCATGGACATCGCGTAGGTACATGTAACTTCGACATTTGTTGAAACATGTTTAAATGAATGCTCTTTCCCCTTTTATACATTACCTCCTTCGACGTCAGTTTAATTTGTTACCTGGGCACAGCCGGAGGCACTTGTCATCTATGAAAAGAACACAATGGCTAGCGCGTAGGACAAACACACTAAATAATATTAAGTACACTGTCTCGACGCTTAATTTCACGCAGTGTGTACAATATGGGATACAATTCTCGGTCACGCGATAAAAGCATCCTGTATCCACGATAGAATTTTGCACAGCTTTGAAAATTAATGAGCTACATTTATCTGGAAGGTCTTGACTCTCCAATTAAAAAATGTTAATAAGTCTATCGCCAGTGACCTGCGCACATTTTGGACAGTAGAGACAAAAATGTGTAAAACTTTCAGTTGGGGTGGGCTAACTTTATAAAGATTGAAATTGAGCCCATAGAAACTTAATCATAACTGAGTGTGACAAATACTGGCAAATCGCTGATCATACGAATAGAAAGTCGGGAGATTGTCAACTGGGAGCAGCATGACTTTGAGTTTGGACTTGCAGATCTGCAGGGCTAGGGAGTTTCTGATGTCAGCGCGGAGGTTGCTCCATATTGGAGGTTGCCCCATAGTGAGGAAGATTGTTCAAAACATTAAGTTCGACATTCGATGAGGTGTAGGTTACTGTTAAACTTATGTCAGAGCATGTGGCTAACATATGCAGGAGCGGGAGGTATAAGAATGCATGGATAGGTTGGTGTTAGTTTCTGACACATTTTTTAAAAAAGAAGCAGTTTGAAGCACTTTGGTCTATTGGCTAGCGTTGGCAAAGTTCGTGTAACAGAATGTTGTATGATTAGAAATCCAGTACATATCTTGGCAGCCTCAACTGAATCAACTCAACTAAGTCGCACAGACCCTGCCCACAATTATCGAAGATTGGGCAGCCATATTTAAGAATTGGTCTAACCATTGTAAAACATAATATTTCGAGAGCTTCGCGTGATAGGTTCTAAATTTTCTGATTAGCCCCACACGTTCTAGGGATTCTTTCTCTCTTTCTCCTTTTCTTCTTTACAGGCGAATTTGTCCGACATTTCATTTGAAAACTATTCTACGTAGATACTCCAAATTTGGCATGATTATACTTCCATATATGTAAAGAGGTTCACTGGTTTGGAAAACTATGCAAAATAGAGCCATTTGAAAATTTTTAAATCTTTAATATCTCAAAAACTATTAGAGGTACAGGTTAACAATCTAATTTCAATTCATATGTTTGTAATACTGCACAGTTTTGTAATTACATTTGACCTCCAAAGGTCAAGGTCATTTGGACCTTTGAAATTTTCATCCGGCCATAACTCTATCAATTTTCACCAAATATTTGAACCATGTTGGACTCAAATTGTAGGTTTTACAACGCTGCATATTTTTGTAATATACTTGTAACCTCTGAAGGTCAAAGGTCAAGGTTATTTGGAGCTTTGAAATTTTCATTTAGCCATTACTCGGTCAATTTGCATCCTATTTTAAACATGCTGGACACAAATTGTAGGTATTTGAACACTGTACATTTTTGTAATTCACATGTGACCTCTAAAGGTCAAAAGTCTAGGTTCTTTGGCCCTTTGATCTAGCCATAACGTGGTCAATTTTTATCTGATTTGGTTCATGTTAGGCTTAAAATTGTAGATATTATACTCTGCATATTTTTGTAATTTACATGTGATCTCTAAATAAGGTCAAAGATCAAATCATTTGAATCTTTGGAAGTTTCATCCAGCCTTGATTTTGTCAATTTGCATCCAATTTGAACCACACTGCCCTCAAATTGTAGGTATTGGAGTACTGCACACTTTTGTAATTTACGTGTGACTTCTTAAAATCAAAGGTCAAGGTTATCTGGACCTTTGAAATTTCCATCCAGCCATAACTCGGTCAATTTTCTTCCAATTTTAGTCATGTCGGGCTCAAATTGTAGATATTGGAACACTGCATATTTTTTATAATTTGCATGTGGCCTCTAAAGGTCAAAGGTCAAGGTCATTTGGACTTTGAGATTGTCATCTAGCCATAAGCTTAATGGAATGTGAAGTACCAAAGGACAGAAGTTGTAGTATTTAAAATTTACAACTTTTGAAGGCACACATACTGATTTGCTTTGAATCAAATCTTTTTTTTCTCGTTTACTGCACTGAATTATAATTTAGATATGGGTATTTATGTGATGTGCAGAGAAAGTGGGGTTTTGGACTGTTTCGAGTGTGCAAGTTGCGTCGGCAAAGATCTGACATTTCAGGTCAGATCGTCTATAAAATCATTAACATATACAGGAAATAATAAGGGACTTAATATGAATCCCTGAGGCACACCAGAGAACAGGCAGCCAGGAAGAGGATTGCCTATGAATAATTACACTTTGAAAGCGAGTTGAGAGATAGCTGTCTATCCATCTAATAACAGCTTCAGATATCTCGAGTTGTCGCAGTTTAAAGAGGATGCCAACATACCAGACCTTATCAAAGATTTCCGAAAAGTGCATTCTGGCCTCCTTTGAACTTTCGAGATCATGGTATATGTTGTAGAGGAAACTAATTGGTTTATAGTTGAGTAATTGGCCTTGAACCAAGATATTCGTCAGTAAGGAGATTATAAGGTTTGGAGATTTGGAGAGAAAGAGAGTTTTTGATTTCTGTGTGCAGATTATTCTATAGCCGGATGGTATCGGAGAGAAATGAATTATTGAAGCACTGGGTTCTGCATTTGAGAGGGCGTATAGGGTTAGCATGACGTAAGGAGCAACCAATGAAGGAGGAGGCTAAGATGCTTGAAAGATATGTGGGTGCTATGTAATTGGACATTTTGTAGAAAAGAATTAACTCGAAGTATTTATGTCTGTTAGCGAGTGTTGGCCATCGGAGTTCCTGATGCAATTTAGTACGGGACATGTGCCTTAACGCACCGGTACATATTTGGTTGCTTTGAACTGCATGCATTCCAGAAGGTCAATAGGGTTTTGCAAGAGTTGTCTAAACAAAAGCAGCCGTATACAAGGACGGGTCGAACCATAGAGAGAGAGATACAATCTAGCCAATATTTTGCGTGAAAGTTTATTTTTGAGTCTACAGAGAAGTGCTAAACGCTGATTAGCTTTATTGGTTATATGGGTGATGTGATTATGCCAGGACAGGTCACTACTGAGAGTAATGCCGAGATGGGTATGGTTGTTGGCTTCGGGAATAGCTGATTGACCGAGGTTGACTGATGGATGGTGACAATTGAACACTTTGGCTTGTAAACAACGGATAAAGACTTAACAGCATTTAATATGACACGCCAGATTTTCTCCCAGTTGAGAATGATTGACAAGTTGGGTCTTCAAGTGAGCAGACGATTCGATGGGATTTTGGACAATGTCAAGCAGGCTTGTGTCGTCGGCAGAAAGGCTGACATCACAACTGAGAACATCTACCAATTTATAAACTAAAAAGAGAAGAGGGCTGAGGATGGGACCCTGGGGAACTCCACCATCGATCAGCAGCCAACTAGAAGTTTGGCTACAAATTGCTACACGTTGAAGACATTTTGATAAATAACTCCCGAACTAATCAATAAGATGATCAGAGATGCCGGCCATGAATCACTACAAGTTGAAGATGTTTTGATAAATAACTCCCGAACTAACCAACAAGATTATCAGAGACTGGCCATGAATCACTACACGTTGAAGATGCTTTGATAAATAGCTCCTGAACTAATCAATAAGATGATCGGCTATACCAAGTTGACGTAGCTTGAATGGGATGCCAGGATGCCAAACCTTGTCGAAGGCCTTGGACACGTCTAGAAATACCCTTCTCGCTTCTTTGGAAAGTTCCAGGCCTTTATAAATTTTATGAACAATATAGACAAGTTGATTTACAGTGGAGTCGTCAGCCTTGAAGCCAGAATTTTGGGACGTGAGTAGGTTATTTTCCGAGAGGTATTGATAAAATGCATTAAAGACAAGTCTTTCCAAACTTTAGATACGATGCCTAAGAGGGCAATAGGCCGGTCATCACTTTTGTCTGTCTATTAGACTTTTTAAAGACAGGACATGTATTAGACTTTTTCCAAGAATCAGGGAAATGAGAGTGACTGAGAGAGAGAGAGAGAGAGAGAGAGAGAGAGAGAGAGAGAGATAGAGAGAGAGAGAGAGAGAGAGAGAGAGAGTAAAGATCTTAGTAAGTGGTTTGCAGATAGAAGGTGCAGTATTCTTAAGTAGTGTGTTTCCTATATTGTAAGGAACGGAGGCAGTCTTGAGGATGAAAGCACTTTGCGGACGCTATTTTCGTCAAAGGTAATATTGTATGGGCGTGCTTCTGTTCGAAAGATGAAGTCAGGCAGTACGTGCTGGTGGCGCATCTGCATCGGGATGGTCTGTGCATTGGCTCGCAAAGTATACATACAAAAAAAATTTTTTTAGAGTTGCTGGAAGTTGTCATGTCGCCTTCTATGAAAAGAGGGTATATCTTCATGGATTTTGCACCTAAGGCAGACTTAGAGAGACTCCGCCATTGTTTGGGGTTCATATACTTATTATCTAGTTGTTGCCGTAGTTTGAAGAAACATTGGTGGATGGAGGAGCGGACTAGATTGATTGCCTTATTCCGGGACTTGTTGTTCAACTGGAAGAGCTTATCAATCTTGGTATAAGCATCATGACTGTATGGACGAGGTTGGTTAGATTTTAAAGCGTTTCCACGGGCGATTCCGGTGGCGCAAGTGTTTTCTGTTTTTATATCATTTGTGATCCAGATTTTGTCTCTTGATCCGATAGTTACGTCCTTGAACGGGATGAAATCTTTGCGTGTACTTACAAACAGATTTGACCAGTAGGATACAATATGATCAATTGAATTGAAGATTTCGTGAGCACTGATCCAGTGGGCCTGGGAAAGGGCTGCATTTAGCATATAAAAGTTCGCCATTTTGTAGTTTCATACAGATCGTTTGAATGGTTTATTCTTAAACACAGAAAGAGAGAAGGGACCGAAGACAAATGAGTGATCGGAATTTGAAACTGGAGCTAAACACCACAATCCAAAAACAAGTTCCGGTAAATCCGTGATTAAAAGGTCTAGTGAACTGTTGGAGTGTTCACTTAATCTTGTTGGTTCGTCTATGAGCTGAAAGCAGTTGTGTTGACATAGACGGTTTTACAAGAGCTAGGCCAAGTTCACTTTCTGTATGAGGAGAGTTCCAATCAGCACATCTGTCGTTGAAGTCACCTATGACGATTAAGATATATGCTTCGTTTTCAATAGTTGTGGAGTATGATGTAGATGAGGTGTCGCCCACCTCAGCAGACTGACCAGGTGGTCGATATTAATTTCCAATCAAAACTTTTCCCTGGGGGTGGTATGGGGTGGATATTTCTATCCAAATATACGCACAATTAGGATCTTCCAAATCAGAACGCCTTAAACCAGGCAAAAAAGAATGAATGAGAGTTAACACTCCACCCTTCTACCTGTCAAACGATCTCTTCGGAAAGGCGGTTGGTAATTATCAAGAAGTAACAGTTGGTCAGAGGGAGATTTATCCAACCAAGTTTCAGGCAGTGCTAGGATATGAAAATTGCCAGACTGTGCTAACAATTGGATTTCGTCCAGTTTACCGGCACTATTTAAGCTGCAGACATTTGGATGGCAAACTTAAAGATAGTTATTTGTGACACTGTCATTGGTGGGACCGCGATTCGGATCAACGTCTGTTGCCAGAAGTAAAACATTGTAAATCAGAATAGCGATATGTTGTAAGCATACGAGCCCTTTGAGCATTATGGCGATCACGAATACTCCCAGCAGACAGAAAGAATCATGTCTGCAGGAGGACAGCTGGAACAGGATTTGAATAGGTTTTGAAAGAAACGTAGTTATTGTTTAAGAGACTAATGGTCACTCGGTATTGGACAATGTTAACACCCATTAGTAACGGTGATGTGAGGGACTAACTCAAAGTACATGTCAGGTAAGGTCACGTTGAACACACAACGAAATTTTAAAGAACAAAAAAATAAGTGTTAAAGAATTATAAAAAGATGATGCATGATGTAATGTGGTACATATGTCTGGATTCCTAGATAGGATGATTATTCCGACAGGATAGTCAGTAAATAGACATAGTATTTATACAAAGTACTCTGTGCTTGATGAAGCAATAGTTCACAATATGTATACATGAACATGCATATAGCAAATGCATAGATATACACATATACATACATACACTGAAGGAGGTAGGACTTCCGATGGAGACAGCAGGAAAACAGTTGAGGCATAAAAAATGATGCTCATGTGCGTAGTTACATATTAGCATGTTGGACTCGACCTCAATTAACCTCGTGTATTGTTCATATGATTATGTGGGTTAGACATGTTTGCGGAACAAAACGTATGATCACAAATTACGCATATAAGGGCCAAAAATTTTAGTACAACACAATGTGATCGACCTATTGCTCGAGAGAGAAAGAAAGAGATAGATAGAGAGAGAGAAAGAGAGAGAGAGAGAGAAAGAGAGAGAGAGAAGGTATTAATCCCATCGAGTACGCCAGCGGTTATATTGAGTGACAGGACAAGATCATACAAATTAGCATGATTTAGCCGAAGTTTCGGACATGCCAGTACTTAACTGGCAGAAACTTTGCACAGGATATTATACGTGGCAGCGTGGACCCCTGAAATCAGTAATTTATTATGCCTTGGCCACGACTGGTTTGGTAAATAGTGTAAACATGATAACAATAGACGAGTTAAGATTATATGACATAGCATAATACAGTTTTTATTCAAGGTAGGCTCAAAGAATCTCATTGTCATACAACACATCCAAACATTTTGCATCATAAATGGAACATAACTAAATCTTCAAACTGGACCATGTTTAAAGACGAGTTGCGTAAATGTCTATCTCAATTGAACTGTAATGCATTCCAAACGGTTCTTGAAGCCTGATTAAGCCTAAGAGAACTTTTAACGGAAGTTGGCAAGTTGATTAAGTGCCGAAAAGAGGCAAACCGTTTGTATGGGCTGCTGGGCAAAGAAGAATGCTGAGTGTGATCCAGAATTCTTACAGGAACTATGGAGTGATTATGTGACCAGGAAACGTAAAATACAGGATAAAATTAAAATTAAAAGGGTAAACAATAAGACATAAGTAATCATCCGAAACGCTGGTAAAGGGTCTAAAGATGCAAAATCCTATTGGCGGATGCTCAAACGCTTGAACAAGAACAATGACTACCCACTTAGAATCATTGATCCGGCTGACAATAGCCACACTATTGAGGACCCCAAAGAAATATGCAAAGTACTTGGGGAATATTGGAAAAACGTTGGCTACGGGAATGGTATGCAAAATGATATTGTAATTAAATGATAATTTGAAAACTCAGGTTAATAACCTTTTCAGATACATAGGTGAGACTTCGGGCTGTACTGACGTTAAAATTAATTACGACAATGTAAGTTATGCTGTGCGAAAACTGAAAAACGGAAAAGCCAAACGAATTCCTTAAACAAGGTGGCTCTTCATTAATTGTTATATTAGTGAATCTGTTTAATCTTTGTAAAACCAGTGAAATGTACCTGGATCAATGGTTTCAAGGCTATATAAAGCCTATTCACAAGGAAGGACCAAAAGATACACTGTCCAATTACAGAGGTATTACGGTTATCTCTATGCTCTCATCAAGCTACGTTTCAGATTTAGCAACACAGTTATTTATTTTGTATGCGCCAGGAGTGGTAATTTATAAACTTTGAGAGCACATCTTAGAAACCATACCAGAGAGTTTCATGATCGGCATATTAAAGTTAACAATACCAGGGACAGAAACACACATAAGGGGGGGTATCGATTCCTGGATTTATACGTTTGGTCCATTAGAAAGAACAATTATACGAACATAAATTACCATTATGGGATGAATTTCCGCACGATCAGCTTCAATGCACTTCTTCCCTGGTTTTGAAAACAGATGATGTGTACAATGAGACGTCCTTGTAAAGAAAATAATCATATTGCCCATGCTAACATGTAACGGCTTTGTGGTATATAATTGTAACCTTGAAAGGATTATATATTTGAAACGGTACTCGTAACAGAAATATGCATGCGGTTGTTTTGTTGATTCGAGAACGTAAACACCAGGTAAATTCAGCTCAAGGCGGTGGTGTGCTTACAATATACATAGACAAATTACTGCTTAACTTTATCATTACAAATGCATGCTGCATTTCAAAATACATTAAAATTGAAGTTCGAGTGCGAAAATGAAAGTCATCCAATGAGACTTGAGAGCATGCCAACACAGGGTGCTGGCTCGTGGTGCCTTTCAATTCAGAAGACTATTGATGGGGAATTTGGGTGGATAGAAATTTCAAGGATACGATATGTAATGATCAATCTCTGATGTATAATGGCGAAAAAACTTCTGTTTCTTCTTAAAATCATACCTCAACATGGCTTCTGTTTCTTCAGGTGTGGTTATGGACTGAGTGTTAGATAGGCGATAGATTTATGCGTTTAGATTCAAGTTGTTTGCCTCCTTTACACCGTCTAAGCTTTTCAGTTGTTTTTTTTTGGAGAGAGAGAGAGAGAGAGAGAGAGAGAGAGAGAGAGAGAGAGAGAGAGAGAGAGAGAGAGAGAGATTTCCGGCTGTTAAGAACCGAAAGAAGGTTTTTGCTGAGCTTAGGAAGATTCCATGGATTACACAAGATGCAAGAAATAGTCATATTTCTTTTTGTTTGCTTTCAAAATAAACACAATCTGGAGATTGCATGTCAATATATTTTTATTCTTTACTAAAAATAAACTTTACATATCACTGGTCTATTTCATAAGATAAGAAAATTACTTTGTCGGGCTTAATATTTACCGGATATAAAAAGGATATGTTAAAACACTAATGGTTTACTATCCCATATACGTTGCAGAATATAACTGATAACCATATGAATACTTTAATTTTGTGATTCTATTATTTATTTTACATGAAGACGTTATCATTATTTCCACTTGTGTGGGGGGTCTTTTTGGAGACATAACCAGCAGAAGGTGTTTTCTGTGGGATTCAGTAAATTAAATACATGGTAACACTGCATTTTTAGAACATCAACTAAGTAAAAGCTTTTACTTAGTACACATATGGTGGGGTGTTGCGTCGAAGCTAAAACATACAAAATATACGCTGGATACAATAAAATAATTTTTCAATTGTGTTATTTAGTTTCATGCATATACGACACTGATGAATGAATATAGTTTACCGCGAAACTGTGTTTAAAACATAAACTCATTGACAGCAACACACAAGGTTTGATGTCGCATGGAAACTAAAACATACAAAATATACATAAGACACAACAAAATAACTGAAACATACCAAATGTACACAAGGGACTATGAAATAAATTTCTGGTGTATTATTTACGTCATATACATACAATACAAGGAATTGAATATATGGTATTGCGGAATCCATTCACACAATATGTAGTCAAAAAGACAAAATGGGGTTCAGAAGTTCATGAAATAGAAGATCATGTGGCACACACAAAAAGAACAAAAAAAAAAAAACAAAAGACAAAACACAAAAAAACAAAACAAAACAAAACAAAAAAAGAAAAAGCAAAAAACAAACAAAAACAAAAACAAAACAAAACAAAAAAAACCCCCGACGTAGGTCTGTCAGTTCCAAAAACATTGCGGAGCCACAGAAAAAGCCAAGCATTAATGTACACAAAGACAGATGGAGCTTCAATTTTTAGAATTTACATTAGTTGGTTTTAAACATAATTACATAATAATTTTAGAACTTAGCGACATAATCTAACTTACAATGAAAAAAGGTTATTGCAAGCCAAGCTATTTCCGTTCTGAAGTTGTACACGTGTGCATACGTTCAAGAACACATTGATTTTTGTCGTAACTATACTTTTTAGCCATCGATACAGGTATTTATTTATAATCGTTGCAGGCATTTAGATTGTGCAAGTTCGATTCATTATTGTTTGCTTCTTTGTCACCAACATCATATAATTGTAAAGGTTTATTTTATTGAAAGAAGTGACCATTTGACAGGGGGTCCCTGCAAAGCTGGTTATGTATGCGATACATCAGATAATATGTGCAGTATTAGCGGTTAAAATATGACGCATTAGGTCAAATACATCATAAGATAGCAGTGTATCCGATGCTAACCGTTTCCTCCATAATATTCATGTATCCGATAAAATGCATTAAAATGTAGATATTATCAATATTTCCAGCGGGGTTCTGTTTGCTTGTATATCATTGTAACCTGCTCATAAAGTTAGGCCATAGGCCTACATGAATGCTACCAGTGAAAATTTTGATCCCAATCATTTGAAATATAGAAGATCAAGTTCATATAAATAGAAAATGTTCGTATTTTTTTGTAACTGCAATACGCTAGTTATATTCATCATTTTCTGATACGGCCCATCCAATCAATACGCCCTTCGAACGAAACAGCTTTCTCTCGTACTGTAGGCTATATATAGGCCTACAGAGGCAGCGTATCCTTTTTCCAATCTCATCCTAAGATCTTCGTTAGATTCCTCTAATCTTAATACAAAATGAAATCTGGCAAATTCTCATTTGGATGGATAACTGCATTGTTAAGACAAACATTTACAACGATTTTGCTAACTTGAGGTCAAGAGATAAGCTTGTTTCGACGAGAGTGATTTAGTAAAGTTATGGTTACAAAGACATGTGATTTCGATGTGCGTATTGCAAAGATATGATCTAATCGAAAAAGCCAGACGAATGAAACAGATTTCTTTCATGCTGCAGAAATTGATATCTATTTAGAGAGACAGCGTACTCTTTTTTTCCAATTTTATGAAAAAAAAATCTTGGGTATATTCCTCTCAACTTAATCAAGAGTAAACAGCTGGAAAATACTCATTTGTATGTAAAACTGCATGACCTAAAACAGCGTTTACTATAATTTTGCCAGTTTCATAAAGAGCAAGAGAAGGGCTGGGGGGGGGGGGTACTTTCATGTAGGATTGTACTAGGTATGTGCTGCGGGAAAGGCCCTGCTTTCATTACTCCCATGATTGCAAAAAGGCCCCCAGAATGTACAAGGCTGGATTAGGATAGGGGTAACAATTATTTGAGTGAACTGAATGTCTTATTAATTTTTCAAATAAATGTATTGATCGTGGATATAGGCTGGAGATATAGTATATAACTAGTATTTTTTTGGGGGGGGGCGGGGAATTTTGTAAGTAAGAATATGCTAAAACCTGTTTAAAATTGGAGTGTTGGTCTCCAAAAAGGAACCAGGATGCACCAATACAGCACTCCTTTCAACACATTACATGATTAAGAAAGGGTACCTTTTTACATCTGGTGAAGGATTCAGATAGCTTATGTCGAAAAATGTTCCAGGCACACACCCACCCTGATGTTGAGTATGTGCCCCCCCCCCCCCCAAGGGCTTGTGGTTTTCAACTTGACGCAGTAATGTAGAGGTATATTTACAAAGTCATGTGGCGTCGAGTGAGCACTGTAGTTGAAAAAATTCGACTATTTCCCTGTCTATTTACATACATACATGGACCGCCGCGATAGGTACCCAGCGCGTGGCTGTCTGAGAAGGGCTGTTATGGTCGTTCTTTTGAATTTTTCTTTTCTTTTCATTTCATAATTTCTCTCTCTCTCTCTCTCTTTTTTTTAATTGTCACGTTTCATGCAGCGTGAAGTTCTAAAGCGTACCAAGAACGCTAAGTACAAAGGCACAGAATGTAAAACTAATGCGCAGAGCAGTGCCACTTGCTCCGCCAACAGGAGCCTGTGTCGTACCTCTAATGGGAGTGTCACAAGAGTGCACGGCGTTAACAAAGCCATCGTCTGGTATTTCCGTGAGGTATTGGTCCGTGGTCTGTATGTGGAATGCGCCCACATCCCCTTGCATGCAGGGATGTTGCATAACCTTACTCAGAATTTCTTTGCACCCAGGGTAGCATGTTTTACCGGTCATGTCACAAGATGTCAGAACACCCGTAATAATCGCTCTGTTTTCTTGCTGCCACTTTTTGAAGTCGCAGCCGTTGATGGTTCCTGAAGTAAACAAATTGCGGTTAGTAGTGTCCTGGTCACAAAGCTCCAGTTGACCGTAGCTGACGCAAAAGGAGAAGTTGTTTGATACTGGATAATAGTTGATGAAAGAGTAACACATTTCCGCAGAAGTGGAGTCGCCATAGTATACAGTTTTCTGTGCCTTTTTAGAGTTGAATCCACATTTGACAACCAACTCATCTCCCGCAGACAACCGTGCCGGTGGCATAAAACTTAAAAAACAAATAAAACAAAGTAAATAAACGAATAACTAATAACCAAAGTTCGGCATGATGGTGGTCACATAGACGAAATTGTGCCTTTTATGTGGAAACAGTCAAAATGCTGATAATCATACAAGTTAGGAACATTCCACATTTTAAATCTTGAATGCCTTTAAACTGTAATCCAACTTTGCACCTATACGTTATTGATAATTGTACTTCTAATGAATATTGAACACTAGTTGAAGCATGTTATAGTGTGCTACTTTGAGAGATTTTTAATTTGAAAAATCCTCAAATGTAAAGCAGCTGCAGATAATCCCATTTCAACTTACATACTTCTACAGATTAGACTCGGAAACAGATATGCTTTTAAGATACACAAACAGTATAGGATTGAATTATCATAATTGGGGACATCCTCCTTTGATGATACACAGAAAGATTTACCGCCATGTAAAACATCTTGTTCAGTTTCTATAATGCATCAATACACATATCAGTGAATGCATATACCGTGCATATTTTTTTCGCGTTATTCCCAACAGCACTTAAACCAAGGGAACTCTCATACTTTAAAGAAACTGTTACAACATTATCAA
This sequence comes from Hermodice carunculata, assembly GCA_964020975.1. NCBI lineage: Eukaryota > Metazoa > Annelida > Polychaeta > Eunicida > Amphinomidae > Hermodice > Hermodice carunculata. Next base: position 60,868,609 of record OZ026612.1, read on the forward strand.
GTATACTTACGCGTAGGCAATTGGATTGTCATAATTGAAGACATCCTGCTTGATCAAATCTCTCACTTTCTTTCCATTGTTATGGAGTTCAAGGTAACCAGACACACCTGGAATAAGTGAAACATTGGATAATGTAAAACCTTAACTGAATTATCTGTCTTCAATGGCGGTGCAAAGTCCAACAGTGAAAACCCATTGCCTGACATCCAATGGTGGCTCAGCTATGAAAGGTTAACTGACGTAAGAAACTTATGCAAAGCAAACAATCTCTCTCGTTGTCTGGTGAGGTTGCCATGGATAGCATTTGTGCCGAATTACAATGAGGCTGTATTAACATAAGCGTTCTTATGGATTTTCGCCAGGACCTACTGTGCTTTCACTAGACAATATCCATATCTACTGGCCTTAAATTACATGAAACATGCAACTTAAATAAAAAATATATAAATAAAAAATAGGGAAAAAATTATTCTCCCCAGATGACTCATACGTGGTCACTTATCAAGCAACCTTCACCATGATGTTAATCCTTGTCTTCAGGGTCTCCCTATCCCTATTTAGGGTAATGCTAAGGAATGGTTCAACATTTTAATCATTTTTGAATTAGTACTTTCAATACGCGAGAGGTGGGGGTGGGAGTGTAAATGGACCTGTACACGTTCACAGAAAATGGAAAATGATGGTCATTTGTAACCCAAATTTTGTCGATTTCGGTATTAGTTCATGGAAGATCATCATTTTTAAGTACGAAGTTTGGGGTGGGGGAGGGGGTGGGGGAGGGGGTGGGGATGGGGGTGTAACTGGACCTGTACACGTTCACAGAAAATGGAAAATGATGGTAATTTGTAATCCAAATTTTGTCGATTTCGGTATTAGACCTTGGAAGATTATCATTTTTAAGTACGAAGTTTGTGGGAGGGGGTGGTCATGACATTTAGTACCCTAAGTACTAATTCAAAAATGATGATAATGTTGAACCATCCCTAGCTACGATAAACACGAGAATGTTTATAAGGACCTTTCTGTAGTAACAGGTACAGCCAGGAGAGGGCGCTGGGGGAGGGGGGGAGGGAGGGAGAGAGAGAGAGAGAGAGAGAGAGAGAGAGAGAGAGAGAGAGAGAGAGAGAGAGAGAGAGAGAGAGAGAGAGAGAGAGAGAGAGAATATCAAGGCCCCAGATTGTGTCGCAAAATTCAAGTTCAGTAAAAGGACTAACTCACCCAGGTAATGCATGTGCATGGATCCATATATCAATGTTATAGACTCCTGTGTTGCTTTTTTCAAACATCTCTGAGTGCACACGCCTTTAACCATATGTGACGTAATACCTGGTGCAATCTCCAATCTTCTTTGTCCAATTACGAATGTGCCCATATCATTAGGTCTGAGACTTGATGTGTAGTGGATTGTAAAGCCAGAGGCGTCGTGGTAGTCACCTTTTAGTTCTGGGTTGTTCCAATGAACCTGAAAAAAATACGTGAACCTGGTTACAACTTATATAAAAACCCGCTGGCACTTGGTTTAAACATATTTTATAGGACATTACTTTACATATCATAACAATAGTAATTCAAAACAATTGGTAAAGAGGACAAAGTCCTATGTAAATCCCTCTTGCTGGAAAGGACAAATGAACAGTACAACACCAGACACACAAATACACGCAAAAGACGACTGACACCCAGACGAGACAGACAGTGGGGCAAGATGTTCACCACCAAAGTGATCAATTAGATCAACCATAGATTCAAAATCAAAGTACATATAAATAAAAATGCTAATAGAATTTGCAAAATCAGCCAATACCTATAGCATTAAAATGATCCGTCCTGGAAATATATTCTTGCACTGCTAGAAAAATTTCGACATCTTGCTCAAGTAAAGCTTCACGAGAGCCATATAGTACTGTTTGTAAGGTAAATGGTGCAAAACGAAAATTCGAGTCATATAAAGCTGATCGTGGGCAGCATATGAGGGCAGATAAAGAAATAATGCCATGTATCTTCCCTAGGTGAGCCGAAGAACATTTAGCAGAATCCATTTCAATTTACACCACTGGTACTTTTGGACCTGTATCCACTATCTGGAGGGAGGGGAGCGGTGGTTATGGTATATGAAACCCAAAGTATATAGTGTAAATTGCTTTAATTTTGCTGTGTTCTTATTTTCCCTTTTTTCGCTGAGGGCACAGAACCTTGAAAATAAAAACACAGTGAAAAAGCATTTCAACATTGTTTGAATGTGCGTTATGTCCAAAACAGTGAAATTAAAATTGCAGTGAAATTTCTAAAATACAAAAACCATGAAAATTTATACACGCAAAAATAAGCAATTCACAGTGCTTTGCAGATCGCGGGGGATCCATAATATACAAAACCAAAAGTATATATTTTGCAAAATATTCCAGAATATCAATGATGATATATGCTGCGAGGGGGCAGATTAAAGTTAAGATAGTAAGTCGTGTTTTAAAAGTACTTTAACGTTCGTTTGCCCTGGCAACTCAGAGAACAGACACTTGGAAGTGTGCTGAAAACAGGTGGCCGCGATTCACTTTGATTTTCCTTTCCCATGATGCCCAGCTATGCAACTTCTACCATAAAGGTAGAAGTTGCATAGCTGGGCAGTGCTTATGTAAACAACGAAGCATGGGTACAGCATTGTCCCTGCTATTTGGGAGTGTTGAAGTGTAATCATCTCAAAATGCATGTATATTTACCCGAACATACCATGTTAAGGTATTTCTCTGCAGTTACAACATTGAATAACAGTTTCTGAAGTGCTTACCACTAAAATTAGAGATAAACAATGACAAAACAGAGCATAATTTTGTTTCCTATGACGCTGTCCAATCCTGGTTTGATGAGTTTTGTACAAATTCAAATTGTATTGTATGCTGTTCCATTATTCTGTGTACAATGCTGCAAAACTGGGTAAAATACTGGTTCAACATTCAGCAAAGGTAAATGCTTGCTTCTTGTTACCATGGGAATGGTAGCCATCTTTAGTGAACAGCCAATTACAGAGCCCTTGTGCCGATGTCACCACGTCAAATCACCAGCTCTGTGTTTATTCATCTCTCAGCTTCCGATTATATGAAAGGGGTGTGATAAGTGATTTATCATTTATATGACAGTGGGTGCCTTTATTGGGTCCAAATTAATGGTCACTTTATATGCTCCCTGTCACCCAACACCCCACTGGAGATGTCTGTTTGGAGCACCGACCGACCATATGCTGCTCTGGCATTTTAATTTAAAACGGACCCATGACCCATTCACGCTATAACATGACCAACAAGTGTTCGTGCTTTAAGAGGGTATAAATTTGGACTGGGTTGGGTTGGGTTGGGTTGGGTTAAATTTTCAAGATACAAGTGGTCCAATTTTAATAACAGAACAGTCCATTTTATCAGAAGTAATAGGGTGTTAGGACAACTGACTTTTTGTAATAACATAGATTATGCAAAGTTTCATACTTTTAATATTTTAAGTTGTGAAAAAATATGTTTGAGCATTCTAGGGCAAATTGGAGAGTTTTGATCATAATTAAAAGGGTGCTTCCCCCTAAATATGAAATTTTGGGGTTCCTTCCTTGTAGGCTGGAAGGTGGACACAGGGATTTTGCCTACCCCCCCCCCCCCCCCCATTGGATTAGTGGTCCGTATGCTTTGGCCGTGCATTCTAGGTGCAAATTGCCGGGAATAGACCCCATGTTACAGAAATGGAGCTTTGTAGAACACGTGAATTGTTTTTGCAAGATGGCGGATTTTACAGGTTGAAATTCAAAGTTGGGTCACAAGATTATTTCTTTCTAATTTTGACCTAGATCTTACTGCTTGCATCAAGAAAGTATTCTTGCAGTAGATGGCAAAACATTTTGTCATCACATTGCTTGTACAAATTTGAATCAAATTATATGTACACGACTTCTGGATATTTGGGTCAGCAATGGCTGACAGGCCAGAAACGAAATTGACATATTGGATTAACATTGGCCTATTTTTAGACCTGAATAATACCATAATGTGGATTTATATCTGTGGAAAGAGGACACATAAAGGTAAGAGATCATAACACATTTTTGTACCACTTTTTAAAAACTTATTTGTATGTGATACCAGTTAATAACATGGCAACCATGTTGAATTTTGTCTGTCTTGGTGACGTCACAGCCTAAGGCTTTGCTTGGAGCCGAGGCTTGCTGGCAGTCAATCAATCTCATTCATGTCTCAGCATCTCAACTGAAAATATTATCAATCAATCAACATTCGGTGATAAAAGTTAAGTACATTTAGGCCTAGTGATTATCTTAATGTTTTTTTTTCTTGCTTTTGTAGAGACAATACACAACTTACTAATTACAGGATAATTTTATCTGTTAATTTTCCCCGAATTAATAAACATACTATGTGTGCAAAAATTTCCTTTAAGCGTTACATGTATAAATACGAAAATTGGTTATCTTAATTGACCATATGGCAATGGTCTTTTTTATAACTTATTTTTTCGCTAAGTTTTGCTAATTTCCATCAGATTCTTGTACAATCTGAGGGAAAATAGCCAAATCAGTACAATAATGACCAAAATTTTGTGATTTCGTCAACCATGTCAAGGCAAGATTTTCCACTTGAAACTCCCCAGAATGCACCATTTTGCATGCTCCAATTCGATTTTTCTTTTCGGGGAAGGGGGTGGGTGGGTGGGAAACACCCCCAGACCCCCCTAGCATACGTTTGGGTGCTTGCTTTGGCCCTGTGGGCCAAATATGTCTCATGTTGGCCACTGAAACAAAAATTACGTACTTTTTTGGACCACTTGGGTCTATGAGTTTCTAGCACTGGCCCGGGTCGATAAATATTTATTAGGGAAGGGCGGCTTGAAAGTACATGTACCTTTTTTTTCGGTTGGCCCTTTTTAGTAGGGTCTATCAAGTTACCGGAACCACACATATATTTCTATTAGGCTTTCGGTAACTTGGGCATTTGTGAAACATGTTTAAAATGGATGTTCTTTCCCTTTTTACACATTACCTCTTTTGACGTCAGTTTCATTTGTTACCTGGGCACAGCCGGAGGCACTTCTCTGTACCTAAATTACCTGTGTGGTTTTACTTTCATTTGTTAATGTGTAATGATTATATGAAATACCACATTCTTAAAAAGAGACAAGTTATAGTACGCCAAGAAAGCAATGCCATTGTGGATGTCTGCTTCTGGTTTTCTAAACATAGCCACCCAGGAGGATGTCTTTAGACTTGATGCGGATGTGTTATAGGTACACTGCACATCTATCTTAATGGTTTTTTTTCCTCTTGCTTTTGTAGAGAAACCGAATTAATAAACATACTATGTGTGCAAAAATTCCTTAAAGCGTTACATGTATAAATACGAAAATTGTCTTATCTTAATTGACCATATGGCAATGGTCTTTTTTATAACTTATTTTGTCGCTAAGCTTTGCTAATTTCCATCAGATTCTTGTACAATCTGAGGGAAAATAGCCAAATCAGTACAATAATGACCAAAATGTTTTTTTTTTCACACAGAATACTGCTCATGCAGTTTCAAAGCAAATTGCCGGTTGTTTTACACAGAGAGGATTTTAAATATCCCCGCCCCCTGCAAGAAAATCATTCATTATTATTACTGAAGCGTGAGCAAAAACCTGAGCAAAAACCTGCATGGGATATTCCGCTATCAAGTTTTCTTAATTTAATTTCTATTTTTTGCGGGGGAGGGGGGTGTTCTGATCAACACTTGGGACAATATTACACGAACATGCATTTGTCTGAAACTTTAATTCAGCTAAGAAAATTACGAAGGTAAACACTGAAAAACAATATATCTCTGAAAACATGATCAATAGATATGAAATATGACCACAGTTTCAACTTTGTGAGCTGACTGTTCAGTAAACATTGATTGAATTGTCAAACATGTCATACGTCAGACACCTACGCAAATGGGGATATAAATCTTTTGAAGTTTATTCAAATTTGTAACTTAACCAGCCAGGCACACAGAAAAAGCACAACAACACAATTGGGCGACTAAAAAAATTACAGGGAGAAGCAATTATTTTCAATGATGCCTACGACTGAAAACGTGGACTCCGAGATTTTTACTATGATGTGGGTTTTGAAATTTGAAAGTTTCTCTTGGAAGAAACATTTGTTTGAAACGCTAAAGGTTCCAATGGGCTTAAAGGAGCTTCAGGTATAAATGTCTCTCTCAAGTCAGGAGTGAAATGAATTTTTTTTCACATTGGTGTCGGAAGTTGCAAGTTAACGTTTTGGTAATTCTTAAATCTCTACCTTTTGCTCCATTTAACTTTGCTTTCACTGTTGGTTGACATTTATGAATATGGGTCATGTTTTTTCTGAACTATGTGGTGTGTCCAATGTTTAAGAATGTTCAAGTAACGACTGAGCCACTGAGCAGGGAGGTAACTGTCTGAAGGCGAGTTGTTTACATTAGAGGTGACTTTTTCACCGTTATGGATTTCTCTAGAAGATAACATGATTATTCTCTGTCAAGACAATCTCGGCAGAATAATCTTGTATTTCAATTTCAATTGGGTGTTACATTTTGAAGCTTGGGGATGTTACAAAAGTCTGCAATTTAATGAGCTTTCCACATTACCTGTAATATAGCGTACTTGAAACCATGTTTGCCAATTCTGATACCGTATTTGTTCCCAAAACAATTGCCGTTGGATCCTAATGTCCAACCGCCCATCATCTTGCACGTGTTCGCCGCCTGCATGCCACAAAGTGCTGGGGTACTATACGCATCCGCTAACCTTTTGTCTGTCAAAAACAAGTGGAAGCAGATACGCAATGAAGCAGACAGAGTAGTTTGAAATAGTTATGTGTTTGTGCTAACACAGTCGTATGTTTTTTCCAATATTTTATTTATTTATTTGATTTATTTGTCATTTTTTTTTATTCACAGGCACTTTTGTCTTGAGGTTGTGTCGGACACCATATTACCCAGAAATACTAAACTTTGCGGTTACTGACATAGCAGGGAAATTTAAACACCCGGTTTGGAATAGTCAATATGTTGAAAATAATGCAAATTAGAGTCATTTGAGATTTTAAATGTTTAACATCTTTAATTGGCGGTGTCATTGTAACCCTAATTCATAAAATCAACCAATATTGCTGTATTGAGTGAATTTGGTGAGTATCCACTAGCTTTAAAAATATTTTCTCTAATGTGTTAAAACTGGTTACGAATAGTCCACATGGAACCAAAATCATTACTTTATGACGATTTTCTTTGCAATGCAGAAAATATACACACGGGAAAATTTCAATGGATAACAGTAATACGAGACACTTTCTGCAATTTGGGTTTTACACAAATATGGGAAAATATCGGCCTATTGACAGACAATTTTCCGACATTAAAATTTCGATCAAAGATTAGAAAATATTTCTTGGAACAGTGGAAAGAAGATATGAGAGTTAATTCAGGAGCTGATAAAAAGCTACGAACCTACACTAATTTTTAAAAAAAATTCAAAAGAGAACTATATTTACTAGCAATAAAAGATCTATATATCTGAAAAAATATAACACGTTTAAGAATCAGCGCACATAATTTAAAAATCGAGACAGGTAGACATAGAAGACCACAAAAAACAGCTTTGGAAGAAAGAATTTGTGACAAGTGTAATATATTGCAAGATGAAATACATGTCATCATTTTTTGCAAAATATATGAAAAGGAGAGAAAAAACTATTCTTGGAAATGGCCGACATTTTCCCTTTATTCTCATCACTAGGCAATAATGCTAAATTTGCCTTTATGATGACGTTAGACGATATACAAAAAATAAAATATATTGAAATTTTCTTTGCAGCTATCATGGAGCAGAGGGGACCCTTCTAATTTCCTAACGTAAACTACCAACAACATCAATGACGCATCAGGAACAGTGATTTTTTTAAAATTCTATTTTCCCCAGTCAGGGGTATTTATATATACTTCCTCGTATTCTTACCAGTACTTATGTATTTTGCCTTAGCGTGTGTACGTTTGATTTTGTCAAAATGTGATATTAATGTAACTTGTGTGTATATGTGTGGATGGTTGTATATATTGCATAATATCACGTCTGTATGTTTGATGCAGCAATAAAGTTTCAAGTTCATAGGTTTGTGCTACAGGTACATCTGATAAAGAATAACCAAAATTAATTTATGCAAATCACGGATGTTTGAAAAGTTTAAATGTTGAACACGTTAAATACTATTGAAGGTGGATGTGCCATTCCAACTTTACTTCATAGGTTTGTGCTCTAGGCGCATCTAATGGACCATAGAAAAGTCATAGAGTTTTCATTTATGCTAATTGAGGACATCATAACAAGTTAAATGGGATGAACCTGTCCCTTCACCCCGTTAAGATCTGATCACCTGATCAGGCGCGCAGGCAGGCAAACAAAATGGGGTGGGGGTGTAACGGCGAGGGTTATTTTGTGTTTATCCCCTATGGGCCATTAAGAAAGAAAAAAGACAATTTATTTATTTCACTGCATTACATCGGATTTTGCCATAGTCATGTCGCGCACATGAATTTTAAATAACAAAGAAAGCGGTCGACCATTATTAAGGCGGATTTTTAGAACGGCCGTCGCTTCAGTAAAAAATCTTAACAAAAAGTCACTTTTTTCATATTTCTGCATGGAATTGATTTTGGTGGAGAGGAGCATTGGAAGGTCACATTGCCATGGAATGTTGTACCAGCGATCATTCCACAGCATGCACGCGTGCAGCCCAAGTGATTGAGGGCCGTCAGATTGGCACCATCACTGACGGCAGCAGTGCGAGCATTGCCCGAAGGTACGGGACGCTGGCTACCTGCTATGACAGCTGGGACTAACGACGAAGACAAAGCAGGCGCTTTTGCCAGGAAGTAGTTGCATCCATGGGATGTGGTAAAGAATATCGCATGGGCCATATTCCGTTGGGTTTGAATTTAATATGGTACAAAGTAGGGGATAAAATAATGTGCCCATGGGCACATGTGTTTTTACATGTGCATGTGAGCACATTATTGGTGTCTATTTACTGAATATTTGTATGAAAAATGATTTTGGAAAACATTATAAAGGAACGCATTTCAGTACCAAATTGTCGTGCAATTAAGCAAAATAGATTTTGATCCCTAGCAGTAATTTACATACCACGCCTATTTTCTACGCAGTGCACAAAGTCACATAAAAGTAAATAAGTCATGGTGGTGGTGTATGTGCTTATATCAGGAGTGACATAGCTTTCAACATCAGAGAAGAATTACTCACTGGTGACATGGAATCTATATGCTTTGAGTTACTTTTTACCGAAGACAAAACCCATCATTACAGGAATATGCTACAGACCACCCAAAGACAATAATTTTCTATCTCATCTTGAATAGACATTAACTTTGATGAGGTCTGATTCTGAACTATATATTTTAGGTGACTTTAATATATGTTTCTCTAGAAACAATTCTGGTATATATAAGAAATATACAGACATTCTTAACCTTTTCAACTGTAAACAGTTGATAGATTCCCCAACCAGAATCACAGATACATCAGACACTATTTTAGATCACATCATTAGTAACAGCTCGGATAAAATATGTCAATATGGCACCATTAATATTGGACTGAGTGATCACTCATTAGTATACTGCACTCGGAAAAACTGTCAGAGGTCAAATTAATCAACATAATAACGTCATGATTCGTTCTATGAAGTATTACTCAAAGAAACTCTTAGAAGAAAAGCTTGCCGAAGTAGATTGGAAATCAGTTACAGACTGCACTTGTGTAGAAAAAGCATGGAATGCTTTCAAAGTCATTTTTGAAAAAAAATTATAACTAAAATTGCTCCTTTGAAGGAAGTTAAGGAAGTCCTAAAAGCTAGGACAGAACCTTGGATGACAAATGAAATACTTGAACATATGTCTCTAAGAGACCATTACTTGTATCTTTCAAAGAAAAAGACTGGTAACAGTACAGCTACAATAGACAGAAAAGAAGCTTACAAAGAATATTGTAAGTATCGCAATAAAGTGCAGAGAGAAATTGGTAAAGCGAAAGCTGAATACATTAGTAGTAAAATTGAGGAAAATAAGAATAACCCCCAAAAACTATGGCATTGTTTGAAATCCCTTGGATATAGCAACAAATCAAAAGCCCAGTCAAAAGTTATCTTAAAAGTAGATGGTCAAATGTGTTACGATCCCACCGAAGTTGCAACTCATTTTAATAAATTCTATACGTCTGTTGCTGAAACTCTGGTATCCAAACTCCCCCTTTCATCAAATAAATTTAGTACCAACTCCCCCTCCTTTAAAGAATATTACAGACAAGTTGCCCCTATTAAATTTAAACTTCAGACAGTATTATTTCCAAAGAGTTAAAACAATTAAACCCTTTCAAGAGTACAGGCTTGGATAACATTCCGTCTAGATTCTTGAAAGATGGTGCAGAAAAATTAAAAGGGCCAATTACACACATCATTAATACATCAATTCTTACCAATACAGTCCCTGAAGACTTTAAAGCTGCCAGAGTCAAGCCATTATACAAAAAGAATGACAAGTTGGAGGCAGGGAACTACAGACCTGTAAGCATTCTAACTGCTGTCTCCAAAACCATGGAGAGAGCAGTTTATACTCAACTGGAGTCCCACCTAACCAACAATAATCTATTGTATGATTATCAGTCAGGGTTTAGAGGCACCTACTCACCGGACACCTGTCTTATCCACTTCACTGACTATATTCGCTCAGAATTTTCAAAAGGAAACTATGTAGGCATGGTCCTACTAGATTTACAGAAAGCTTTTGACACGGTAGACGATAACATCTTCTGTCAAAAACTACATAACATGGGTATTGAGTCTACAGAATGGTTTCAATCTTATCTAAATTCCCGTAAACAAAAAGTATCAGTTGGAGGAGTTGAATCAGTGCCTCTACCTATTACTTGCGGTGTTCCCCAAGGAAGTATCCTGGGCCCGCTCGTCTTCCTGTGTTACATGCTTATCAGTATCAACTGTAAGCTACTATTGTATGTTGATGATAGCGCTCTCCTTGTTTCTGAAAAAATACCCTTTTGCAATAGCACAGAACTTGACAACAGAGCTTAACTCTTGCTATCAATGGCTCACTGATAACAAATTGTCTCTTCACCTGGGGAAAACTGAGTCTATGCTGTTGGGTTCCAAAGGTAAACTGAAAAAAGCTCAAAATTTCAGTGTCTCCTGCAATAACGTTAACATCAAAAATACCAAATCAGTAACTTATTTAGGCTCTATTTTGGATGATACTCTTTCAGGCGAACCTATGGTTAACAACATCATCAAAAAATTAAAATTCTCGACTAAAATTCCTCTAGAGACATGCCCCCTCACTAAGTAAACAGGCTAGAAAAACATTGTCTACAGCCCTAATACAGTGTCAATTTGATTATTCCTGTTCCTCTTGGTTTTCTGGCCTAAATAAAAATCTAAAAAGGAAACTTCAAATCATGCAAAACAAGATAGCCAGATTCATTCTTAATAAAGATCCAACAGAACACATTGGCCAAACGGAACTCAACAGCATAGGCTTACTAAACGTGGAAGACAGAGTGAAACAACTTAAACTCAATCATGTATTTAGAATCGCTAATAATACTGCCCCAGCCTACATGACTCACAAGTTTTCCAAAATTTCAGAAAATCACCACCACAACAGTAGGAATCATGATCACAATTTCTTTGTCCCCACCATAACCAAAACTTTCGAATCTTCAACTTTTTATTATACAGACATCACAGAATGGAACAAACTTCCCTCATATGTAAAAGCAATAACCAACAAATCAGGATTTAAACTAAACTTGAAAAAAACTTAGCCTCAAAAGCCTTTGAAAGAGAAAATGATGAATTTGTGTATTGATTCCTGCCATATTATAAGTGCTCTCTAGAGAGCTAATAGATACACACTTGCGTATTACTGTGATCCCTAATTTAATGACTTGTACCAAAATATTATTACTTTTATACCAAGAAAGATATATTTCATATTAAGGTTTGAATTTTTAATGTACACATTTATATTCTTATACAAGGGACCCCAATGGAAATAAGCAAGGATATTTATCCAGCTTTCTTGGGCTATCCTGGTGCTGGCCAATTTTATAATTTATTTAAGAGTAATCTATCTTTATCGTGCATTTTATGTACCCTGTGCTGCAATGTTCTTTATGTGACAACATTATATGTATATTTTATTTATTTTAACGTGACATTGTCTTGTGTACTGTGGATAACTACCTCTTGTGTTCTTTTTAGTGATGTTACACTGTGATATTACTTTTGATTTTATTTCGATGTATTATGATTTTATGTAACCTGGCTTGCACCAAATAAAATCAAATCAAATCAAATTAAAATATACTTTGTTTCCTATATATTTATTCGTTCCTACACATTTGTCACCAAATAATAATGATGATGATGAAGAAGTAATACATGGTCCATGAAGAGCCACCAAGGTGATGGATATAGCAAAAAGTAATAAGTTCCACAGTTATTGAAGCTGATATTGGTAACTGCATGAGAACGGAAAATGATTGTCGCTGATCAAAATAACCCTGCGTGCTGGATCTAATATTTGCGAATGAAATAAATTGCACATGAAAAAACGTTGGCTATCTGGTTTAGGTGTACATAGAGGTAAGAAATCTAACGTATGGGAACAATCAGTGGTGTATGGAGCTCAATATGTTTAATTTGGTGCAATATTATCATGTTTCCTCGAAATATATTTCTTGTGATGGAACTTAAACTTCATTGAGGATTTAGAATTGTATTGACTTTGCAGTGTGAAACTACTGGTGGTGGGTTCAGGTTGCAGGTGCTGTAACATATTGACAGATGCTCCCGAAGAGCTCCCCTTCTAACTTGTGTCAATATATCCTCTTCCATCACACAATTCCATTGTACATAAAGCCGTGTACCTTCAGTACGATAAGCCATCTACATATTGTTATATCTACAGACCTCTAGCTATTTAATCATATTTATCTACCATACAACATATCACATTGTCAGAATTAGCTGCCCGATTTACCCACGTCACTGTTAATGAGTAGAAAATGTGACATGAAAGGAACTGAGTGGCCACGTGGAGGGGGAGCTAAATATGGCAGATATGAATGCCATATAGGTACAGCACAACAACAAAGCATGTCACGAGTCCCCATACTACTACATGTAGAAACTACAGTGAGAGTGGTAATTGGTATGCTGTTGGTAAGAGCTGCACAAATTGACCGCTATCTGGGAAAAGAAATTTACAACAGCAAAACTTCAACCAAGTTGCTGCATGAAGAGCAACAAGGTGACACACAAGTCATAATGGACCATATTAGACACATGCAATGTACAGTGAGTGCAGCAAGAGCTGCTGGCCATCTGGAGTTGTTGTTATAGCCCATACAAGGCATCTTAAAAGAGTGTTCAACAAGTGCTGCCACCTATTGCTGAAAATCGAAGAGAGTCACTGCTCCTACAAGTCGCATTGAGAGGCGAAATGGCTGAAATGAAAGTAATTGATGCACCACAAACGAATTGGAGTGCAGAATGTCTGCGTGCAGCATTCCAAGAATATCTAAATTGTATTGTGAGCTGATATTCAAAGGGAGCCTGGCAGTTTCACAGAAAAACTGAAGAACAACAGGAAACTGATATCATTCTGTGGATTGGAGATGAGAACACGCGTATGTTGAATAGTTGGGAGGTTTCTACAACAGGCAAAAAAAACGAAAAACAAAAACAAAACTAAGAAATATGGGACGGGTTTAAAGAAGAGGTCGAACCATGTTATAGGTGGGCAAAGAATAAAGAAAGCTGCCTATGAAGGCATCGATTAATTCACCATGAAGAATGAAAATAATCCAAAAGTGCAATCGTGTGATAAGAGAGGAACTGATGAAAGATGTATTGTTCCAGCAACGGTTTGCATAAAATGCCATCAAGAACACAAAAAGTGAGAAACAAGGACTAAAAGCTACCACAGGAAAATTGTATTGACAAGGATCACAACCACGAATCTATGATAGCACAAGTCGAAGTAATAATGAACACTGATGCAAAAATATGAGCTGTCCAAAGACAAAAAACAAGTGCATGTGGTGCAGTAAACAACAACAACACACACACACACACACACACACACACACACACACACACAAATACCCAGTAATAGGGACCTACTGCAGGGACTGCAGAAAGCCAACTAGTCAGCTACAAAAGCTTAATCCACAGAACTGAATAAAGAGCAGAGGCAACAGACCCAGACACAAAGTTAACTCTTTCAGTGCCAAATTTTGGACTGAGTCAACAGCTTTTCTCTCTTAAACTATAGACATGCTGGTACCTGAATGAAAGGTATTTTCATGAGGAATACGAATCTGGGAATCTTATGATAATTCAGACCAATCTGACTTAAGTAGATCAACTTAAGTCGCGCTTGGCACTGAAAAGGATAATACAATGCAAGCTAGTGAAGAAAGAGCGTTTTCTAAACAAAATGATTTTGATTATGTCCCATATGACGCCATCACACTGTCAACATGATGGCCAATAGCAAAGACAATTGCAAATGACAGACACCATTGGCTTGGACCCAAATGACTTAAAACAAGCTTTAAAATGTAATCATGACAAGAAGATCATGTACAAGTTTGCAGGAGGTGTGGAATTCTCCAAGTTGGATAAAAACAGGCACTGGGCCATCTAGTTAGGGAAAGAAATGAGTAACTTCACTTCATGAAGATTCAACAGCCCATATGGGTAATACTGTTTCAAATGTTTACCCTTTTGCCTGAATATGAGTCAAGACGTCCTCAACGAAAAATCAAAAAACAAAAACAAAACAAAGAAACCAAAATCTTTGAAGGCATCAGAGGATGTATCCACTTGCTGATGATCACCATATACGGCAAGCACGAAACAGAACATGACAAGAACCTGTTTAAATCAATGCACACAGCACTGGAACATGCACTGGTATTTAACACAGAAAAGAGCAAAAATAGAAAGGATGAAGTGGTTTGTTTCTTTTTGTTTGGTTTTTGTTTTCCTGATTCTTGACAAAAACAGTGGCCACCCTGACTAGCATTCTGCTCAAAAGAATGTATCATTGCTAACAGACAGTTGTTCCTGGCACCCCAAAAAGCAGGACAAGATACTTGGCATGGACATCCAAAATCATCTACTTCATTCTCTGAAGAAAAGCTGAACTTAAGACTAAAAATAAAGGTGTCAAAGGTGTTGCCCAGTGGGAAACTGTTATTTGCAGGTAGACTGAAAAACAAAAACATATTTTCATTATTTGAAGACTGTCTCAGCCATACTGTGAAGAAACCTCCATAGACGTTAGACCCCTCATGCAAGGATATTAGGTTATCATTTTCAAGATGCTCCAAACCAACATCCTCAAGAAAAAGAAGAAAAAAACACTCAACACACCAAGGCATTGAAATATTTCAGAAAGGATAGGTGTCAACAGTAGTGGCCTATGTCACGAACACCAGAAATTTCTGCTCCCAGATACACATTTGGCACACAAAATCCCTGCTTGTAGATAGCAAGTGGTCGGCACTGAAATATTATATTTCAACAGGAAGGGATGCCTCATTACCTGTTACTGCTTCAGTGCGTTTCATTGATAAAAGCACAGCATGGGAAAGCACAAGCAAAATCATTGTGAAGTTGTTCAAAGCTGTCTTCCCTGAATCAGAAATACCCAAACTGTAGCGAGTGATAATATCACACAGTTTGATAGTTCCACATACCATCATTCACCAAACAGTGGAACTTTTAACCACAGTACAAACAGCCAAGTATATCTCTGAAGTATCATGTATAGCATGTTCAAGGGACTTCAAAAACATGAACAAACAAAACGTCACACTCTCATGTCCAAGGCTAACACTAACTGATGAACATTTACCATCTTCTGCTGAACTATTATATCAAAGAAAAGTTAGACCCATCTGCTAATCGGAATATAAGAGACAAACCATGAAAGTGATATGCATAAAACATGCCTTTATGATAAACAGAAAATATAGATGAGGTGTCATAACACAAGAGCATGGGACCTTCCATCTTTTGTGCTTTTGACCCCAAGAACAATGATATCTTCAACTCCACAGTCCCTTTCCACAACACAGACCTTCCCATAGAGGAAAACCCACCTTTATGTCAATCTCCACAACTCAGGGCCTCATAACTAGTTCCAGTCAACCAATCTCACTGCATAAAATAAAATGACTTATATATAAAGCCACTGTGTGGACAAAATTCTTCCAAATTACCGTTATTGCTGGCTTGGGTCAACAGAAATTCTGCATATAGGAGCATAGTCTATTTCTATCCGTATCAGAAGAGCCAATTTCTGGTTTAAGATTTACAGGTAACAAAGTTGAATATGTTTAAAAGGAATCACAGCATGTGTAATGAAGCAGGTGAAAATAACATCAAACCGAAAGGCTACCTATTACATATTTTTATGTACTGCCCGATAGATACTTACAATCAGGCCGACAGACCTTTTCCCGTAAGGTACATGTATTCATAAAATGTTTATGCAATGCAAAGTTTAAGAGTATCATGAACAGTGTTGCTAAAATATGAACGACACTATGCCATCCACAATCCTGTTGCACAAGGATCTTAAAAATCCTAAAATGACTGGGAGAATCATATTCCTTTATCTATGAGAAGGAGGGTGTAACATATAAATAGATGTAACTGGAGAACTGCACCACCTAAACATTAATTTACATCATACCCTGTTCCATCAGTCATCTTTACAATGCAGGAAGCCTTGCACAAGTAGTGCGATATAACTGTCATATTTGTAGCTTTAGGTTTTGGATATGCCATTGAATTCAATCCTACTCAATGGATGTGGAAGAGGGAATATGAAAGTAATGCTTTACTAGGGAGACTTCATTTTAGATTTTGTAGATATGTGTTATATGGGTAGGATAAAGCAGACCATGAAAACAACATGAAAAAACAACTTCAAAGCTGCTCACATGTTGGGTTAAGGGTCAATAAAGCTGCTGTCAATTAAGTCTTACAGAGATATGTTTTCTTGGACATATCATCAATAGTTCAGAAAAAAACATTACCCATATCCATTTTAACCCAACATTGATACCAAAGAGATTCTGAACATCAACATTTATGTTCCAATACCAATGTGAAGAAACAAATTTCACTCCTGACTTAAGACAGACAGTCACCTATAAAAGGCAATTGGTAGTTTTAAACCATTCCTCTGAAACTTTGAGATATTCCGCATTAAGAACAGACTTTAGTTTTTCCAAAATATATATAGGTCTGATCACTTAAATCCCAAATTTCATCGCTTATACAGCTTGGGGTTCAGCACTTCTGCACGATCAGAGCCCAATAGCCTATGCTAGTAGAATCCTACCTGACACTGAAACAGTATGCAGTGATTGAAAAATAAATGCTCACTATTGTGTTTGCCCTGGAAAAATACCAACACTACACCTATGGCTGTCACATGATTGTGCAAAGTGATCAAAAGCCCTTGCAGTCCATACCCCTTAAGCTACTTGATAAAACGCCACAAGTGGTACGAAGAATTCTCGATTGCACTGGGGTATGATATAGAGAATCTTGCATGGCTGAGAGTGAGTGGCTATTTTTCTCTCCCAAGGGATTGTTGGTGGTGGGTAAAATCACGAGTGACCGCAGGGCACGAGTAATTTTGCCCATCAACAACAATCCCGACTGAGAGAAAAATAGTAATTCACTCTCCAGCCATGTAAGATTTTGTTTATTCTTTGATTTATTGGGTATTCATTCCAAAAGAAATGTGCCTAAGGCTTACTTTCAGTGCGAACCTGGGCTGCCACGCTTGTTTATATTCGCCATAGTTATTTAACTTCACGTATGATGTATAATCAAGCATCTGTCTTGTAACTTTGATTTTATCTACATATTAATGCACTACGTCACTGATGCAGGGGCATCAGAATTGAGTTGTGACAATGTTTAGGTCAATGTGATTTACCGTGACTAATTTTGAATTGCACTCTAGAAAATGATAAATCACCCTCAAACATAGAATAAATAGAGGTTACATAAGTTTGAGGCAGGAGTATGTTCATTGCTGACACCCTGAATCGCGAATACCTGCTCCCTTACACATCCAAGAATGAATTGGAAACTGGAAATGCCCTGGGAAATGATCGACTACTACAACATATACCAACATCTATCCAAAAGGGTTGGCCACAGAATGGCACCAATATATACCCCCAGGCAACCCCATATTATCATGTGTGAGATGAACTGGGAGTCATCCATGGGGTCAGATTTTGGGGTGAGCAAGTTGTTCTTCCATATAGTACACATTCAGAAATAAAGAAAAACATTCATGCTGGACACATTGGTATCAAAAGAATCCTAAGAAGAACAAAAGAATTTTGGGTTGTGAAAAGCCCAAATTAGTGTGCATAAGGATTTGCCTCCAGTAAAACCAGGTGATACTGTCAGGGAAAGCATTTCCACTTGTTTGTCTTAAGTCACTCAAACTGGTTTGTGAAAATTCCAAATAAATGTGTACACTTTGTGATGCGAAAAATAGTTTTAAAAATACTATAAACAGAAAGTATGGGCTAATTGCCAGACTGTACATAACTAGTCACATAATTTCCCACATGTTAGCATTTGAGGGAGTTGGCGATTTGCTGTTCTCACATATTTACACCTCAGACATAATACTTTATAAATGTATGTGCATGTTTCTAGGCATTCAGACCCCATTGTCAATCATCAATCCAGTCACATAGACCATTAGTCATGAAGCAATTAGCATACCCCTTTTCATACTCAAGTACTTGAAGTCTTGCTCCTGATGAATTAGTAAGTAACATGGTAATTGACACTGTCAATAAATTATCAGAGGTCTACAACCAAACAAGGGGTGGAATGTGACAATATTCCACATTTAAAATCTCTTATGCATAATGACTTCTCCCAAGGGCACCCAGTCATTGTAACAGGGGCTATTCCCTCAGCCTCTTTCTGTCATTAAAGATGTCTGACTTAGAATAGCCTATACATGTAACTCTGGTTTTATATATTTCTTCGTATTGGGTGTATGTTGATGTTTTGGTATTTCCATAATCTCTGTCTTTTGCTTGATTTAACTGTGCTCTCATTGCTGGTTTGGAATTTATGGTGTGGGTAATGTTTTTCTGAACCATTTCCTCTCTTTGTTGCGTTCGAAGTTATGAATGTGGGTAATGGTTTTCTGAACTATTTGATAAACTGTGATATTGCTATACAAGGTCAACCCAACCAAAATGCTACCTATGCAGTTTAACAGGACTATCATATCGCTCTTCCAAGGAGCCATCCACTATCTCTCATCCTTCAAATACAGGCACCATATCATTACTGGATCTAAGGTTGCCTCCCGCTGATTGGTTACAGTATAATAGCCAACCCGGAAAATTCCAATACGTCTGTCAGGATAATATGAAAAGGACATAATTTTTTGCAGTTTGATAAAGTGCGAAATGATTCATGTTATAAAAGTAGATACAGAGAGAGAGAGAGAGAGAGAGAGAGAGAGAGAGAGAGAGAGAGAGAGCGAGGGAGAGAGAGAGAGAGAGAGAGAGATAGTACTACTATTTATAAAACATTTGGGCATAATGTAGAGACTAAGTGTGGGGATGCTGTTTGGTATGTGATAGCATTTGATAAAACCACTGTTTGAAGATTTTTGAAAGCATGTCTTGCTGGTTTAGTAGTAGTATTTGTTCCCTCTGTGTTTCTGCAGACACATTTCTAATCCCCTTGGCGTACTGTGGGCCAGTTTGCCAATCTGTGCCTGTGTATCCGCCCATCCTGGCCAGTTCATGCTGCAAAAAGTTCCCTTGTAAAATTCCAATGAGCCCCCCCCCCAAAAAAAACCCAAAAAACTGTGAAGTCTCCCTCAGTGATCCACTTGTCGGCCCACATTTGCTTCAACGGGTATCGACATGCTGCCAGTGAGCTTAATTTTAGTCTGATTGGAATGAGCTGGATCAGGATGTTTAGCCGTCCCATGTTGAAAAAGCCAACAACCATTCTAAGGTATTAGATTGTATCACTGGCCATCTCTGAAGACTAATGGGCCTAATGCTCGGTAATGCTGACCACCATCACCAAGAAATCATTTTCTGAAATTCCCTTCATGACCTTGAAAAATTAATTAAGGTCATCCATATTATGCAATATAAAAATTCCACATGATAGACATTTGTGGTACATTTGGTATCATTTCCCTTATTTTTTTCAAGATATTGAATTAAATGTCCTTTTTTTTAAGTGCTACATGACCTTGAAAAATAGGTCAAAGTACCACAGTTTTTGGGTCATGGTGACCCAAAGTAGGTCGGCATGTAGAATGTACAATGTACTCAAGTGCAATTTTGAAGGCTAAATTCTCTGCCATTGATGTCTAAACTGCAGCCTATCATTAAAAAATCACCACATTTTACTTAACAGGTCTGGTGACCTCAGACAAAAAGGTCAAGGTCACTGATATTGCATAGTATATAAGCATTGGATATGATCTATATATCCTGTAAATGTGGCATGTATAATTCAATTATGTTTCCAAGTTATGGAATTTCGTATCTTTCAAGGCATTTTAACTAATAATTACCGTCAAATTATAGATGGCGCCGCTAGTACCCTAAGCAACCGAGATTTTGACCTCTTCTCCATACCACCTAATTTCATGAAGATCCATGAAAAATAAGGGTGCTGGAATGGTCACAGGATCTGACCATTTAGCCCGTATATAACACAATACTATAGGTGACGTTACCAACTTTGACGTCGATATAGATTTCATACACCTGATATCCCCTGTAAGTTATATGGGCTGTGGGGTAGAGAGCATTCACAATATGACCTTTATATTCCAGCTGGTCATTTGACGTTGACCATCAACTTGGATTGAAACATTGTTTGCCTTCAAAATGTGCGCCACTTATCCAGTTTCCATACCTGGTCTGTTTGTTCAAGTCCGGTGATAATTTTTCGAGTTATTGAAGAAAAACAACAAACATGGACAAGCGCCAAAATCCATAATCATCGAGTCATGGTTACCCAAAACGTAGATCACCAAGTACAGTTTTACGTATAATGTAATGAAGTGCAATTTTATTCTGGAGGCTCAATTCTCTTTGTCATTTATGTCCAAGCTACACCCTGCTATAACAAAATCCACTCATTCAACTTTACAGACATGGTGACCTCACAAAAATAAGTCAAGATCACTGATATTATTTAATTTTCTACTATTGGACCTGCTCTATATATCGTAGAAATTTGCAAGTCTAATCTGATTAATTTTTGAGATATGGAATTTCATATCTTAAAATATATTTTGGCTCATATTTTCCGTCAAATTATCGATGGCGCCACTAGTATCACAAGCAAGTGAGACTTTGACCTCTTCCACAATCCAACTAAATTCCATGAAGATCAATCAACATTATGGATGCTAGAGTGGTCACAAGATTTTCACATGTTGGCCCATATATTACATAATACTGCAGGTGGCACAACCAGTATCGAACTGTTTGTAGGTTTACATACACTTGGTAAGTCCTGAAAGTATGGGGCTATTTTAAAACCTGTGAGCTGTGTCGCGCTCACAAGCAAAAAGTTTACAGACATATTGGACAGAATGACGGATGGACAGAACGACGGGCAGACAAACAGACGTGACTGATCCCATAAGCTCTGTGACCTTTGGTAAGCAGAGTTAAAAAGTCTCTAATCAAAAGATGTTCAGCCGTCACAATAGTGGTCTACTTTTATTGACCTTTGGACAGGCTTTTGACACAAATTATAATCAGCGCATTAAAGGCAGACAATATTCAAGTCACAGCATGTTTGATGTCAAATTGTAGTAAGAATCTTTAATGTTGCAGAAAAGTCTGACTTTAAATGCCTATCTTGCTAGACCTGTGTGCTATGTGCAAATACTTAATATAGTCCATGAGCTGAGGGCCCAATTTTGACCAATTGGTACCATCTGAGGGCACCAAACTTAACAATGCTTTTTTGATTGGTGTATGTCTCAGGAACTCAAAACAGCATGATGGACTTTTCTGCGGCACAGCTTTTAGTCAGTATACGCAATTTAATAGATGTATGTTATTTTGCATAAAAGGTGAAAAAAAATCTGCACAGTGATTCCTTTGATGAGTATACATGTCACAAGGCAAAAGGTAACAAGATTTGAATCACTGTTTGTTAATTGAAATGCAAACTTGAGGAAATGGAGGAGCTAATCAATTTTAATAAATGTGCAAAGACTGCTAATCATTGCTAATCAATATATATTTATAATAGTGAAAGTGCTAAACAGTGTAGAATAAGGTAACTTAAACAGATCAATATATGCCTCAACCAAACAACCGCTAATCAACTTTGAGGAACTTTTATACACTGCTAAACAATGCTAATCAATATTTATTCATGGTAAGGAAAGTGCCAATCAATGAGACAGTCTCCCTGTTTGGAGAAGTTGGAACCCATATACAAGCTAGGGTTACCCATATGCAAGAAAATGTATACCGCGACGTAAGTATATTGTTTTTTCCTGTCACTTTATATCTAATTTACATTACACATATTAGCATATCACAATAGATACCACCTTTTGGCCAAATTGAATTGTAAATTTGAACATATAAAATCAATTAGATGCAGGTTGTTGAAATGAATGTAGATTACTCTTGATTGTAAATATTACTAAACCAAACTATTATCTGCAATAGCTGTAGCTTCATTGTATGGACATGACATCAGAATTAAAGGACAAATAACATTTGTCAGAGTTTAACCAATGTATGGAGCCGTTTAGAAACAACAGACGAGGAACTTTTGCAATGGTAGCTAGGAATGAAAACAGAAGAAACGTAGACTTCCATACATACAATAGAGTTCAGGTATTTCAACCTCGACATGACACAGACCTATTGGACAGACAAAACCAGGGTCAGGGATATTAACTAGGCCTAAATGTAGAAATTGAAGATGTTTCCTTCTTTAGAAAGAGGACCACACCCAAATACACCATGGCGCCCTCTACAAGAGCAAAAAGGCTACACAAATCAAAGAGGACAAAGACCACAAACAAACCAGAGACAATCAAGAGAAGCAAGAGACACCTACCAAAAAGAGCAAAGGTACAACAGATGGAGAGAAAGAGCGCATCAATACCCCCAACAGCAGGAACCAAGAAGATATTAACTTCAAATACATCTATTGTTAAAATTATAAACTTATCAAGCAAACAATTGACACAAGGACAAGTAAAGTTGCTTAAAAGGGATTGAAATTCACATCGACACCAAGAAAAGACACAGAAGAACAAGTGTGTGATATTTTAAAATTTTGTCGTACATTACGTCTGAAAGAATTTTTCCACAATACAGATACGGAATGGGATGAATCACTGGGCAAAGTTCTTTCACCCCTCCTAAAAGTCAAAATGAGACATTAGAAAAATGTATTGACATACTGAAAGAAGTTGCGCACTCTGTCCACAAAGTACCTTCACCCACCAACAAAAATAGTTTAACTAAAGAGGAGCTACAAGCTATGAATGAATTGCAACCTGACAATTCTATCATAATTAAGGAAGCAGACAAGGGTGGAGCAGGTGTCATTATGCACACCGATTATAATGCTGAACACATAAAATCATTACTTAATTATGAACAATTTTATGGGCGATGCGAACCAGACAGAGAAAATAAAGTGAGTGATAAATTAAGTAAATTTATTGACAAATATCGTAACATCTTTACAACGAAAGAAAGAAATTATCTGGATGGCTTGCAGTCAAACACAAGTAATTTATACGGCTTACCGAAAGTTCGTAAATCTGATATTATCAAAAAAGCTATAAATGAACAAGATAGTATATATATATATACATATTATTCAACCTACAGATTGAAAATTCCGACCAATCGTCGCAGGACATGTATGCAATACGAGCAGGCTTAGTGAATTCATAAAGGAAATTTTAAAACCGTACTTATTGCATGTCAACAGCTATGTGTGTGACAATATCGACTTCATCAATAAAATATTACCAGAGCAAGTCAAGGATCGGTATTTAGTCAGTTTTGATGTGAGTAATTTATATAGTAACATACCTCATGAGTTAGGAAAGCATGCGATTGAATACTGGCTGAACAAATATCCTGACACAAAAAATCAACGTGTCACAAGAGAATTTATTGTGGAAGGTCTTTCACTAATATTAGAAAATAATGTGTTCAGATTTGATGGAGAATACTACATACAGAAAAAAGGGTGTGCGATGGGAACTAAATGTGCACCAACTTATGCAACGCTTAGTCTTGGATATCTAGAAGTTTTATTATACGAAAAACTTAGAAATACATCCGAATCCTTCGCCATGTTTTTTAAAAGGAACTGGAAATGTTATCTAGATGACTGTTTAATAATGTGGACAAAGTCGCTATCAGATTTACACGATTTTCACCAACATTTAAATCAGCTTGAACCAAGTATTCAATATGAAACGAAATATAGTCAATGTGAATTAGAATTTTTAGACTTGAAAGTTCTTCTAAATGATGGGAAGATTTCATTGGATATATACTACAAGAATACAGATACTCATCAGTATGTGCCATTCAATTCATGTCAACCACGGCACATTGAGACAAATATCCCATATAATGAAGCAAGAAGGATCTGTACAATTGTAGAAAATACAAATAGAAAGGCAACGCATCTGGATAAACTGGGAAATTTTCTAAAAGCCGGGGACTACCCAAAATCACTCATTTCAATGGGTATTCTGCGAGCTTTAAGTGTAACACAAGAATCATTAGGAAAAGACCGCAAAGATTACAAGATGGATGACAAAAATCTGGTCATGATCACAAGATACTATCCTAACAATCTAGTGATAATACCACAAATACGTGAAACCCTTAAAATCTTGGAAATGGACCCCTTACTTGGAGAAATATTTAAAAATCTGAATTTTTTTTCAAGCCAATGACAGCCTCGTAATTTAATACAAAATTTTACGAGAGCAAACTTTGAATCGACAGTCAAGGCGGGAGCAAAAAAAAATGTGGCCTTCCTTGTTGTAAGAATTGTATAAACATGATAGTTACTGACACAATTTTGCTGGACCCAACAGGAAAGCTCCCAAACTTTCAAATTAGAACAGAAATGGACTGTTTGAGTAAACATTTGATTTATGCGATTATCTGCAGAGGATGCAATGAGGTATACATTGGATCTACAGGCAACGAACTACGCAGGCGCATGACTGTACACAGACAGCAAATACAGGTGCCTGAGATACGGCAAATTCAGCTCAGTGAACATATTGATAGTTGTTCTAATCTTGTGCCTAAGTTCTTTTTACGTCCCATATATCAGATATCAAATGATTCTGACATAGAAAGAGAGCAAAAAGAATTCATATTTCAACGTAAATACAAGCCTAGACTGAATAGTGTAATTTACTATTTATAGTAATCTGGGACAAATTATGCATTTTCATTACGAGACGTTTAGTATGAATTGATATGGCAATGACGTCATGTAATAGGTCTAAATCAGTAACGTAATAAATGAACGTCATAATATGCTTCTATGCCAATAGATTTCACTATAACAGCAGATAACGTCAAGATTATACTGGACTGAAATTATTTCAACATCTATGCGTTATGGAGCTTGACAACGCATAAAAATGCTGAAACAGGTCGCGTCTGAAACGCAGAAAAATGCTTTTATACTTATATATATATATATATATATATATATATATATATATATATATATATATATATATATATTGGTCACCATACATAATAGAGGACTGGTTAGAATAGAAATAAATGCCGTGGATAACTGTGCTTAAAACGGATTTTGTCTCCTTTCATATAGTTTTATATAACAAAAATCCTAAATGTACCTGCCCACAAGTGTGTGACCTTCAGAGTAATGTCAAGGTCACCAAAATTTAGTCAAAATCATGCAGTACATAATCACCTTCAAATAGTAAAATAAAGGAAAGTGAGATTATACATGCAAAGAATGTGAAATTCACCAGGATGTATATGTGTCTTACAATGGAGGAATAATCTCCGCAGACCTACCGGTTATATCCTCCACCAGGATGTGACCTTGAAAATAGGGTCAAGGACAAAAAAAATCTAGGGATCCAAGGATGACCCAGAGGCATGTTTGCACCATTTTTCAAGAGATTTGGACCATGTATTCATGAGGTATTGAAATTGCAAAGATGCAATACTTGATCCACAAGCTGAGCGCAGCCCCCCCCCCCCCGCCTAAAACAATCCAATCAATGTGGGTATAATAATTGCTTTTTTCTTGCCCGTGTGGATTCATTTAGTATTTATAGGTCGCATGGAATTCATTGTACCAGCTGTTAACTGGATACAAACATAATATGTATATTTCAAGTCTAATTATAATGTAGAGGCCAACTATAACAAAACACGATTCACCATATATAGCATTTTTGGGCCGTCTAGGTATAAAATTTTAAAATTGCAATAACGGGCTCCAGCTGGGCTTCTGGAAAGTCCATCATGCATTTTTGTTATACCCTAAGGTGTACCAACGCAGGTACAAAGGTTTCGTTTGGTGCCCTCAGATGGTACCAATTTTCAGTCTGGCTCATGGACTAATACATTAAAATTTTGCTTCAATGTTTCCTCTTTCTGATGAAGTATAATATAATGAAAGGAGTCAATTGTTCCTATTTTATTGGGCGATATATCAACCCTTACCCCGCAATTCCGATTATTGGTAAGATACGCCCTGAGCAGACGTAAACAAATATTGGGCACAATGTTCCATTAGTGATCATGGATGGGTCTAATAGGCCACACACATATGAAAAAGCCAAAATGTAGTGTAAACAATGGAGCTTGATGACGTTATATATTCATGTGAACACATTTCATCAAAGGGACAAGCAGTTGGTTCAGTTATAATTGCCTAAAGAATGGTTCATTCCCTATTCCATAAGTAAGAGTTATGAGTGCTAGTGCATAATGGAACTACTCGTCTTAATCAGGCAGATCACTGTCGACAGACGCAGTCGGGTTTAAAAGGTTGGAACAATGCTGCAAACATGCACAGCTACAGGTAAGAGGGAGCCTGTTTTTTACAACTGGGTCTCTTTGTACACCCGGTCTTGCAACCACACTTTAAAAGCTCATGACAAAGGCTGAGTTTTGTCTCTGTTGTCATCAAAATTAGCATGATTATTTTCATGCAGGTGCCACCCTGATTTTAGGGATCTGGGACGTGGGGCTTGGCTACATTTTCTTGACGCCACTTTTGAGTTTGATACATGCATCCCAGTAAACGAAAATGAGTTTTAGTGGTATGGGGCAAGCGTGCAGATTCGATTGGAAGCAAGTCAATGCATTTCATATCTGATATGTTGTTGTACAGTTTTATAACAAATTCTCTGGCTCACCTGAACTAGGAAGCCATATCTGAATCTAATCCTCCAGTTCCAAATGTTGCAAGCATGTCCTTCTTTGCAAGATATGTTTTCCAGGCTGCCTTTTTGCCAAAACTATATGGTCAGCTTACAGCACCACAGCCTGTGATGCTCATGTTTAGCTGCCTCTGCAGCATGCAACACAATTCTGTCAGCCTCTTTCTGGACTTGAGTTCAAGCGCTGCATATTTCTCTTAGAGGACTTTTGTCTGTTAGATAACCATAACCAAGACGACCTTTTGCACCATTCAAGTCAGCCCTTATCTTTGTAGATACATTATGTAAAGACAAAATATAAAATAAAAAGTAAATAAATAGACAAAAAACGAAACAGAAACTAAAACAAAGACAAATGCATCATTTTCCAAATCATGTTTAGCAGATCATTTCACCACATCACCCGTTAACTTGGGAGTTGTAATCGACCAGAACATCACAACTACTCACTGAGGGAAAAAGTAAGAGTGGTTGTGTCCTGTGTCGCATTTGATAAACTGCGACTTTGCCACCATAATGGTTTTGTACCTTCTCCTCCAATCTATGTACATGTGAGATTGGGGTTTTGAGCCCGTGTTACTGTAACAGCTTCACAAAGTGATCTTTGATGGTGTAAACATATCATCCTTCTAGACGTTTATCTATATGGAGGAATAGAGTATTCACTGCTTCGTCATAAGAAGCAACACTGTCACAGCTGCCACAAACCCTAGAGCTGCCTTTTTTGTCCTTTCTGGTAGTCTTTATTAGACAAGATGCAAATTAATTTGTTTCATGTGCAGTGAAGTCAGAATCACAAATTCTGCACTTCATCCTGTAGTCTTTATATACATTGTAAAAACGCACTTTTGCCAATCAACATTCGGAACAACTGGTCCTGTTAGAGGAGTGTTGTTATCACTGACAGAAGGTGGATCAGAACTGCTGTATTTCTTTCCCACATGACTTTTCTCTTACCATTTCTGTAATCGCTCCAAATTTGCGTTGCTGGTAAAGGAGGCAAAACTTTCTTTATGGCACACCACATTTTTATCCGTCTAATGTCAAGGACTATGCATGCTAGAAATACTGGTTATTATTATCAAGGCTGTTTTCCTAATTTCATAGCTCTTCTGCACATTTTAATACCACTTTCCCGGGCTTTGCTTGCATCGACTGCATTGTCCTGACAGAGTATTCAGAGATTCCACTTGGTTACGTCCAGCCGCCGTCTTTCTGAAGCTGGCCGTACAATCTTTTTTACTGCCCTAGATCAAGCATGAACTGATGTTTCTTGACTACATTGCATAAAATTACAGCGGTACATCTATTTCCATATAAAACATTGTATTCCTCATACTCCTTTTTAACCCAATGGAAGCGTTCTTTTAACATGGGTATGAAGACGATTCTCTCTGTGCGCCTTCTTGGGAAATATATTATGGGTATAGCGTTTTATAACATTACATTGCAAGTATATTTTATATTTTTGTCTGTGTTTAGCTTTAGTGAGTCATTTTGTGAGTTGCCAACTATAGGCCTACAGAATTAGCCTATTTGGAACGATGCCGAGATTTTTTTTAATTCATCCACAGCAGTCTGTAATCAACTTACTTTTCATCATTTTGCCAGCAGGCACAAGGCCATATGATAACAGATATCGATGGCAAACTCCACGAGCAGTGACTCGCCAGCAAATTATGAGGCCCTGTTTGCGTTTTAAGATTATTGGGCCTTTTAAAGGGATTGTTGGATTATTTGATACAAAACATGAGGGTTATTGAATTATTTCACCTTAATAAAGTATTTTTGTATTATTGAAAAGCTAAAGATTTAGGATTAGGGTATAGATACTAGATGCTGATTATTGAATTATTTGGGTAAAAAAATGGATTTATTGGTACCTCCTTTCCCCTCCTCCTAACACGGATTACTCCAATTACTCTGCCTTACTGACCAATATTACACTTATGTTTGGCAGTCAAGGCCTATTTGCAGAGCTGACAGAAATATGCAGTGGTTTCTGTGATGACTTTTTTAACATTGCAGACCTACATTATATCAATTAAAATGCCATTATCGATACACATACCATATTCTGCACACCCCAACATGATCATGTGATGCATGACATATTGGTTATCCAGCGCCGGTTCTGTAGCTATGATGTGGTAGTCCCCATCTTGAGGCAGTTCAAAGTAGGCACAATAGTACGATGTTTCTACTGCTGGTACTTTAGTGCGTTTCAGTGAAAACGTCTTATTTTGCACACCTGAAAGAGAAAAATTATGTGGTTAATTCTTAGAAAAATATACGTAAAAACCTTAGCAAAAGAATGTAAACGATCTTTGGAGTAATTGACCTACTTGTACATGTGTGCATCCGTTTTTATTCCTTATTATAATATAAGGCGCATGGTTAACATGTTACTAATGATGTCGGCAAATATCACCCAATATTTTCAACAGAAACACATTCACACGAATACTTATATGTGTACGTGTATTATATTCCAGAAACATCAAAATGTATTCACTGAAAGATGGTGTGTCGGTTAATATTCAAATATCTTCGTCCAGATTTTTCAAGATGATCCATATTGTACAAACAACATAAAACTTTGAAAACAAAGCAATAATTTTTCAATGTTGTTCTTTTGAATGTGACGTCATAATGAAAGCCTACCTGGTTGCTTTATGCTATCACACTGAAAATCTGTTGGCGTGCAGAACTCCCACTGATTGTTCGCCTTGCACTGTGGGGAGTCGAGAGGTTCGCATACACCTGTGCAATGGAGGTAGGAAATAGAGTCAAAAACAAAACAAAACAAAATAAAACAAAAACAAAAAAACGAGAAAAAAAAAAACAAAAAACAAAAAACACCCCCCCCCCTCAATATTATATGGCATGCCGTTCTGATATTTAAACCTGAATTACTTTTTTGTTAACAAAAAACTCTTTTCTTGAGATCAAAAAATCATTTACGGGTATCAAACATTTTTATTTTCAAAAGTTTTGTTTAATTTGAACTTGCGGCAATTTGCCCCTGGAGCTTTATATCAAAAACGATATTTCATATCAAAACTTGTGTTAAAGATAGATACAAATTTTTTCACACCTAAAAATCAATTTTGACACAAAAAGTAATTTTCCCACACCTAGATTTTTTTTTCATATCAGGAGTTCTCTTACACTCAAAATGAATGTTTGATATCAATATCAAAAATTGATTTTCTGATATCCAAAATTGTTTTTTATGTTCAAAGTTGATTCTTGATGTCAAGAATTTTTTCTTGATAGGTATTATCATTATTTATTTTTGGATATTAGAAATTATGTTCCATATCAAAAATTATTTTTGATATAAAAAATATTTTTGTTAAATGTTACAACGGTTTGTCATAAAGTTGGCGAGTTAAGTGCATTATGAACTAGCATATATCGTGGGTAAATAGTACATAGTTACGCTTTTTTCGCATCGATAGTTTGTATGTGCTATTAAACAATGTTCCCAGGAGCAACTGTAACTGTGTGACTTTTAATTTGGGTTCCTGGGCAATAAATAATAATACCTGGGTGCGTGATGCCTTTTGTTCTTGCAGGGACCTGGCCCGGCTTCCAAACACATTGAGGATCTCCTAACTCCTCCCCATTGGTTTTGCCATCTCCATCTGAATCCATCTTGCACAAGGTAGAAGTCCAAGCCTTCCCATAAAAAATACCTTATCATCATCATCATCATCATCATCATCATCATCATCATCATCATCATCATCATCATCATCATCATCATCATCATCATCATCATCATCATCATCATTTGTATGTAGAATAAACAGCATGGCAACATCAAAATAATGTAAAATTACCATTACTGTGCATAAATAACTTGGACCTAATTTGTTGTAAATTGTAGTTTATTTGCATGTATTGTCATCATCGACCTAAAGACTGTGTTAGAAAAAGATATACTTCACCCGATATTTAAGTCGTGGGAACATTATGGAACATTGCACAAACGTGGGTACTTTTTCCTTGTCACAATGTAGTTGATATTTTTAATTGACAGGGCCAACGCAAATCTCTCTCTCTCTCTCTCTCTCTCTCTCTCTCTCTCTCTCTCTCTCTCTCGCGCGCGCGCGCGCGCGCGCGCGCTCTCCCATACCATGTTACGATACGCAAAATACCTTCAATATGACAGAGGTCCATAGATATGGAGCCCAATGCTTACAGGTGCATGGCGTACATGTGAACATTTTGTGTGTTGTGGTCAAACCACATATATTTTTGTGCAAGCATCACAGGAGGCCTCATTACATACTCTTGACATGAATCGACTAATGTTACTGCAAAATCTTGTCAATCTTATGCAATTGGCATTATAGATTCGATATCGAGACACTAGTAAGGATTGATGCTGAAAAATATTATCAGCTGTGAAATAAAAGGTTGAGTGTACATGGTATTATCGAAGATCAAAAACGCTACAGAACGCTACTGTGAGAGCTTTTGATCTAAAATTTAAATATGCACGTACTTTGTGAAAGTTTCAATTACATGCGGATTGGAAAATACTCATGTGAACAAATTTACGCAGATGGTGTGGAGTTGTATACGAAACGACGCAAGGCCCGCTTATAATAAAGATCGAATGACAAAGCGGTAAGTATTTGTTTATTTTCATGCTTATGTTGCTGTGCATTTAGGGAGCAATAATTTGTCCAAGCATTGTTAAAGTACGATTCTGTGGGTACGTGTCAAACAAATACTCATAAATTCGCAGTAAAAAATTATGCATCATGGTTCCTTGTTTCTCATTTCCACGCATTTTTCATACCAACGTGTACTTCGCTGACAAGATATATCGGAAATGGCAATGGTACGTCATTGCATATTTGCCAAATCAGTCGATGTGTGGTTTCCTAATAGGAGACATTCATATTTAACTGCGATCCTGCTCACTTCCTGTGTTGTTCATTTTGTTGAGAAAGTGCTTTTGACCATGCTAAATACATGGATCTGCCCTGATGCAGGTGGCTCCCTCTTTTGTTCGATAGGTGTTAGAGTAGGACCGCATTTAGATATGAATACATCATATTGGTAAAAGCATTTGCATCCAAATTTGTATTGTCCTACCATACTTGTTTAAACTCTTTTCTTCTTGTCATAAAACAATCCAATACGAATGCTACAATTTGTTAGAAGAGTACATTCTCCCGTCCCCTCCAAAAATTAATAAGTGAACCAACAAACAAATAAATAAATAAATAAATAAATAAATAAATAAATAAACAAACAAGGGGCTCTAGGTTCCTTTGCTTTCAAATTAATTGCAAGTCCTATTTAAGAAATTCTACACATAATGCAGGCGCACATATTTTTGCTTGTAATTATCTTGCCCAGCTACCTTGTTTCCAACCTTGTGGAAATGTTCTCCGAACGAGTTTCTTGAACCTCCACCACCTTCATTCCTGTGCCCAACTCCATGCCAAATATAGTTGGGTTTACAAGGATGAGGAACGCTGTTACCGTTTGGTATCTGGTCTTGAAAAAACTTAAAGCCTTGGCTGCTTCCCAGGAAGAAGGTGAGAGCAACCACCGATAATGTGAATGAAGCCATCTGAAAAAGAAAGCAAGGAAACGATAAGGCGAGATTAAAAGACCTCTCTATATATGTCAGACGCAGATGAAGGATTTGAACTAATTAGGTGCATAAAATATTAACACTCTTACAATGGTATTTATTCATACTTCTTTAATATTTTGCTAATGTGACACGGTGCTAACGCTCATGAAGTAAATAGGTTATGTGGTTGATAAATCAACACATTATGATTCGACACCTATTGAATTCCATGTTTATATGTTGAAAACAATACTTTTGTTTATCATTTATTCTGTGAAGATATTTTTTTTAATCTTATGCCTAGAAATCAGTCCATCATTAAAGTTACGTTTGTAGACAGGGAGGAATGTGCAGTCCACTTATTGCTTCTATCCACTTGCAGACAGATATTAGTGCGCAGTGGGCAGCTATGCATTTTGACTGGCTTTAGAAAAAATTGCTTGCACATGCATTTAGCATGTAACCCATAATAGATCATATACGAAACATACGATGGTCACGTTTTGTGCGTCCTTGCACTTATTCAATATAGCTTTCCTAGTTTCTTTTGGCAACTGTTACTAACTAGACAGGGAACAGAATTGCTTAAATTCGCACAGCACTACACATAATATTGAATGTTTGAACACAAGATACTTTTGTGCTGTGCATATAGAAATCTGCAAAAGAGTGAACTCCATCCATGGGTTGTTATCGCTGTCCACCAAATTTGCCTATTCGGGAGATAAAATAGGTCAGGCCGTTTTAACATTTAAATTTCGAATTCTTGATATCAAGAATTCTCTTCTATTTCCTGGAACAATTATTTGAAGTATTAATGTCAAGACATAATTTATTGATATCTATAGGGTGCAGTTTTACTATTTATTATGGATTCATTGATATCAATAGTTCGTTTAGAGAATGTCGACAATACTATTATTCTTGCTGATCTCAGCCAGTCAAAACCTCATCTTGAAGTTGTAGAAATGAGTTCTATACTTCAGCACCAAATTCTGCCAGCCAATGAGATGTTCTGCTTCCCAGAGTACAAGGAAGCATTCGATATGGAGTACTATTTTGTATTTATTGATATCAATAAATCGAGTTTTTGATATCATGAATTAACCGAAATTATTGATATCAAGAATTAACCGAAATTATTGATATCAAGAATTAACCGAAATTATTGATATCCATAATTCATTTCTTGATATCCATAATTGGAATTCTTAATATCAAGAATTTGAATTCTTGATATCCAGAAATAGTTGAGAATCCATAATGTCAATAATTGGATTTTTGGATATCAATAATTCATTTATTGACATCAAGAATTCGACTTATTGATATCAATAAATGAGTTCTTGATATCAATCAACTGAGTTATTAATATCAAGAAATAGAAAGAAATGTTGATATCAATAAATCGAAGCATTGAAATAAATAACTTAATTTTTAATATCAAGAAATTATTTATTATATCAAGCAATGCCTAATAAATAGTAAAAGGGCGCCTCATAGATATCAAGAAATCATTTATTGATATCAAGAAATCCACTTCAGTTTTTGATACCAACAGTTCGGATTATTGATATCAAGAACTCAACAACAAAAAATCAGCAAATCACTGGATACTCCCCCGACAAAACAGCGCAGTACAGTAAACACACACACGCACACACACTCACATACATACACACACACACACACACACACACACACACAAAACACATTTTCCTTGTAAACCTTGTAGGTCTGTATATTATATGGTAAGATTTTTATTTCATCTGTTTATTTATTTGCTGTCATTTAAAACATTTGCATAAGTATTTGAATAATTCCTCCTTCAAAACCGCCACAAGACTCACTACCGTTTTGAACTTAGCAATGACGGGACACTGGCTGTAATTACCAGTGGATTACAGTCTTTGCATCTGAATCTGATGCTGCTCCAGCGTCAGTAGAGGAAATTATATTCAATTTGTCTACTGCGTGTGATAGAGTTTGAGTACCACTTAGGATAGAACCTATTGCAGCCACCATCCTCACTCGGTCACACTCTGATATCAACAAATGATTTCTTGGATATCAATAAAATGAATATTTGATTGCTAAAAGCCATAGCGAACTATTGATATCCAGAATTCCAATCATTGATCACACTAAATCAATTTATTCATATCAAGAATTTCTTTTTTTATATATATAAAATTGCCTAATGCATGGTAAAGGGGGCTCCATAGATATCTGAAAATGAATTTTATGTATTCAAATGGAGTGCTCTTTCGCTTTTTACCCAGTGCTTTCTGACATCAAGAAGCCACTTCATATTTTAAATTATCTATAATTCTGTCATCTTTTTAGATATGGTTAAATATGGCCACCGTTGCAGCACAAAAACTGGATGATCCATACATTTCCGCCATCCTTATGGATATCTACGAGCATTTAGGCAACTTATTTGGGCACGTATCCAATTCTGTCTGCCATATTAAATGCAATGCTTTGTATTGAAGACGGGAGCATGAATTTTCTTAAGGTATTCAAATCCGTTTATCTTACAAGATTTCTATCAAATAAAGATAGCCGAAGGGGATTTATATAGGGCCTTGCCCTGTTTCCCAATTGTATCCTTACAGAAATAAAAATATGTTTAAACCAAAGATAGCCGAATTATATATACCTTGAATAATCGTATAGATATCTGCAAATGGATTATTGAAATTTAAATTCCAAGTGATAGATATAGAAATCAATTTTATATATCTTTAAAGATGGTCGGAAGATATCTACAATGGAATCACAGATATACAAAAATCAATGGTAAATGTATTCATTTGTAGATATCCATAAATGATTATAGATATTACCTATAATTCGGCCATCATATATATATATATATATATATATATATATATATATATATATACATATATATATATATATATATATATATATATATATATATATATATATATATATATATATATATATATATTCGCTACTAAAAAGATGCTTTAGAAATTGATGTTAGGTGCGAATGTTCATTTGTTATTAATACAGGGTCGAAGTACAACGACAAGTTCAAAGTGGCCGTTCATAAGAGTGAAAGGCACCTTTAAACGATCAGTTAATATATTTCGTTTACGTGGTCCATGTCGGGGATGGTCAAGTTTGGGCAGGAAATCCAATTGTTTGGTTTAGTTTTGAAGCAAATTAAAGAATTAGCACCAAGTCCAAGAACACTGGCATGAAGTAATTTCAAGTCAATGTGAGGAAATGAGCTGCCAAAGAAACTATTGATTCATGACACCCATCGTGGTCAGTCCCATTCTGTGTTGAATGGATCAGTGCCGCATTGGCGCACAGCTGTCGGTGACTAGAGCTGCATACTCTAGTATGGCTCAGATACCTGCAGAAAATGCTGTCAACGGCAACGTAAATACACATTTTCTTAGCATATTCCATCTGCATGCTGTCTTGTTGCATGCCCATCTTATGTGAGAATCCATCGATGAATTATACATGTTTGTTTACTCAAATTGTTTTGATCGACTTTCCCATAAAAAGTACAGGCAGCGGACTCGAATTTTTTGTTTTCTTTTAGATAAAACAACGTCCTCTGGTTTGACAGGACTGAAATCAACCAAAGATCCTGTATCGAAAAGGACTGGGCACTTGCCGTTAATGCTCCCACGCGCGAGTAATCCATTTCAGTCCAATTGCGGGAAATCAACCAAAGATCCGGTATCCAAAAGGACTGGGCACTTGCCGTTAATGCTCTCACGCTCGAGTAACCCATTTCAGTCCAATTGCGTTTTTCCATTCAAAAAGAATATAAACACTATTTGAAAATGTAAACACGGTCGATGCTTTCCACGGAGGGAGACAGTACTTAAATTTCAATACTTTTCCCAGCTTGTATCATTTCAAGCTGTTTTAGACCTATGCAAATTTTCATGTCACTTTTTGTCAGCTGTGAAAAAATCTTGTTTTTTTTTATCCAAGAACAGCAAAGACATTTTCTTTTTCTTTTTTCGGATCAACCCTCCATAACAAAAATACTTTAATTAGAAAGTCCCGTAAAAAAAGCATAAAAAAGAGCAAAATGACACGCATGATTGTTTTGAGACCGGTGGTTGGAAAGTTTAATTGAAGCATTCACAAACTGAAACATACACTTTCTTTTTTAAGAATAGTCCACAAATGGGGTTCACATATTTATTTCTGTGGTCCTGTTTACAAACAAGCTATCCAGCAATTTTAGGGCAGGTTTTGTAACTGTATTCATGTTCCGTGCTAGATCGCACCAAAACAGCAGTATTTATGAACATAACACCTGTAGACAACATCACGGCAGCAAAATTCAGGAGAGTTTCTCCTGTTGATTCGAGACTACTTGAATCAACCTTCCACTTATCTCATGGGTCTTAAATAGTCATAAAAATTGCATTCCCAGAAATCAATGTTTCATCCAGACTTTTCTACAATTTCGAAAAGCGATGAGTCATCAGCCAAAATATATACCTTGCAAGTAATCTCCTCAAACAATTCATTCATAAGGAAGAGTAAAGGTCCAAGGACACTTCTTTGGGGGTTTCCCCGACTAACATTCACTCATTCTGCAATAAGCTATTAAACACGAATTTCAGTTTTCTATCGCTCGAATGATTCTATGCATGAAATCAGAGGTTGACGAATGCCAATTTCTGTCCAATGAACCATAGGACCTCTAGGCCACACCTCGGTTGAAAGCCTGTGACACATCCAAGGTGTAGAGGCTATGGGATTGACTACTCTTCATTAAGTTTATTTATTGGGGCAGTGGTCACGTGAGGCCCATCTCACGGCTCAATATTTTCAAATTTAAGGTAGATAAATATCATTCCAATCCGATTGGTGCCTATATCTGGCCGAGATACACAACTACAGTTGATCCATGTTGCTGTTTCAGTTGGATTAGCTATTCCTCTCACATATGGGGCGCGGAACCGGCGCTTCTCTGGAGACGCTTGTGATACAAACATGAACTCCTCATGCAGTTTTCAATCTCATGTACACGTGAAAGGCATGAACTTTTAAACCCTGTGGTTTTTTTTTATTCAATACATTTTATATCCTTGTTGTGAAGTGTGTAACTAATTTGCATCCAGCATTCCGAGCGAAAATTATCGCTTGAAATCAATGTCCGTTCTATTTGGGTTTTTTATTTCAAAAGTTGAAACTAAATAAATGGACAAAACAATTAAAGCCCCTTCCTTTCGGTGTTTTTTCCGTTGTATTAAGAAACATTCTGGCAAGATCTCTTCGTCTTACATAAGAAAGACTTCTGCGTAGGAATAAAAACAACGCAAATATACTACGGAGGAAAAAATGTGGCAAAGCAAGTGTCCAGCTTTAGGCTCATTTGTATTGTGTTGTATTATATTGTGTTTCTACTCTGTTATATTGGCTTAGTATCATACAGACAATACAGATCACATGGGCAATGTCATTATGGAATGGCTGTCAGGTATCAAAGAAATGACAAGTAAACTGCAACAAAATTAAAAGCACATGATTTTCAGCTGAAGGAAATCGCAAAAGTTCGAATTGACCCGAACTGTGATTCTTTTATTCTTTTCGAATCTGCAATAGGAGAGATCTGGGTTAGTTCTAAATTTCACCTAAAGATGATGCTGCCCATCCTGTTCATGGTTGACTGCCCACATCCTGTGGTCACTTTTCATGATCCTCACCTTTTGGATTATAGCAGGTATAAATTTGACCTCTCTATATCTTGTCAAATAAGCTTTAAACTTGCATTTTATCAGACTAGGGTGTGATTGTAGGATGACTTTATGTGTGCTTTAGGTAGATTATAGACGATAACTACAACATTCTTCCTTGAATGCAGGGTGAAACTTTCAGGACTTTTAGTTTCACTGTAATGTGATGGGCTTTGCTGATCGACTTTTACACCTGACCTCAACTGGCATGGGTTGCTAGGTGTCACAAATATCTACCATGGGAATGAAGGGCTGTGTGTCCAGAAATAAAACCAACCCGGATCACCCCTATTGTGTCTGCAAATAAGCATGGGGAGTTTTCACGCTTAAATGCCTTTAAATCGAAATCAAGCGCTATTTCCTGTGGCGTGAGGATATAATTCTGAAGGTTACGGGTTGATAAGCACGAGAGCGCAGCATAATTCAGGGTAACTTAATGAAAGGAAGGTATGGAAAATTCCGCCTTTCCACACAGAATCATAATGAGTGACTAGTAGTGACATGAAAGACGCAACTCAAAGGGTTATCTCCTTACAGTGCTTACCATAGTTATAGAGCTGACCCATGCGTGTGGATCCGATCGATGGTGGCATAATTCTGTGATGGCTGTTGGACGAACAATTAATTTCTATCAACATCTGAAGAGGTTCTATACAGACTTTTGAAATATTGTGATCGTTTTAATATGCTTTCGTTAGAAGATGTCCATTAACCATGATATTTCATCTTTAAACGTTTTGAATATACGAAAGTAACTCCTTTTAGTTCAGCTGCTTTATCTTGTCATTAAACTGAACCCCAAGACGGAACTCAATGGGTATTTCAATGGTCATTCACATTTTTGACAATGACATCCCGAAACCGTCAGCCAGATTCTTAATGGGTCTCCGCTAAGTTTCGTCAATTGGTCACTCTCCTGGAAAAATCTTAAGGATCTTTTTTTTTCTTAGAATAGCTTAACCAATTGCTTTTAAATTGCATTGAAAGACTTCAGTATATGGATGACCTTGACGTTATTTCCAAGGTCACAGGGTCAGGTACTGTTCGTTACTGTTCACCTGAGAACATAACAGTTATGTGAGCTAAAACTATTATGAGCTAAAACTTGGGTGTGGTGGTTTTGTTTTTGGGCTAGATCCACACACTACATGGGACATCTTGACTACATTTGCAAGGTCACAGGGCTACTTTGGTGAATTTTGCTGTTCACATGAAAATTGTTTTTAGCCATGGCCTTGATGTTGCACGTATGATATAGTGGGGGTCCTTAGTGAAAGCTGGACTCAGACAGTAGCGACCAATGCCTCATTCGCAGGTCACAGGCTACTTACCTGTATTGTATTGTTCACATCACAATTTGAGAATCGTTTGAGCAGCTTGATCTTTGATGTTGCACATGGTGCTAATCCTCAATAAGGACCAGATCTAGAGAGTATGTGGCTGACCTTGCCCACGTTCTCAAAGTCACAGGGTCACTTGGTTGAATTAAAGTGAACATTCAGCCAATTTAAGAACTATTTGAGCCATGACTTTGATGTTGCATACGCGGCCGGTCCTCCACTAGCGTCAGATTTAGACTGTACATGAGTGACCTTCACCTCATTCCAAAGGTCACAAACCCACCATGTTCAAATTTAATTTACTGCTCACTTGATAACTTGAGAATTATTTGAGCTAGAACTCTGATGTTGTGCATGACAGTGGTCCTCTGTGAGATGTAGACTTGGGCCGCAGGTAGATAAAATTGATCTCAATTAAAGGTCACAGGGCCACTTATGTAAAGTTTACTGTTCACGTGATAACTTGTGAACTATTCAAACTAGGACTTTGACTATTTAGCCAGTACTTTGATATTTGTACATGGTACTTAAAAAAGAGTTATCTTGACCTGATTCTAAAGGTCACAGAGCCACTTCATTCTGTGTGTGCAAGGTCTCACGAGCACAGGACTGTCAAAGTCCTAGACCTACTTGTTTACAAATTTTGACGAAACCGTTTTGTTTTATAAATCTGATCAATATAACCGTCTGCTTCGTACGTATCTCTGACAAAAGGTTGGGACGAAAGACCTTATTAGAGCCTGTTGTTCCGAAAGACCTCCCCGACTCATGTGCACTACGCTCCGGCCACATGTTTCATACCCCGCCTAATTATGTAAACAACATGGTCATCTCCACTCACTTTTCATACAAATTTTTTAAAGTTAAC
This sequence comes from Hermodice carunculata, assembly GCA_964020975.1. Classification (NCBI taxonomy): domain Eukaryota; kingdom Metazoa; phylum Annelida; class Polychaeta; order Eunicida; family Amphinomidae; genus Hermodice; species Hermodice carunculata. The sequence goes on from OZ026612.1 coordinate 60,909,825, forward strand.
ACACAGCATGTAATAGACATATAATCATAATATTTATAAATACAATTATAAGGTAGTGTCGCTAGCATTTTCTTTTAGAGATTCATAGAAATATATATTGTAAGAATAACTGACGACTTGCATATACGACTTTTAACTTGAATATTGTGTCTGGAACTACCCTTCATTTTTAATGCGGTGATCACGTTTGCCATTTTCACTGCTATTTGTTTCTCTGTGTCAATACTTTTGTGGAGTAACTTTACAAAGCCTTTAAATACTGGGTTTTTATAGGCACATGCAGATTGCCATATATGAAGATAGATACAATAGATATCATATTTTTGTATTTATAATTTTGTTCAAAATATCTTAGTAAAATTTGTTTTCTGGAAGAATGTCCAATACCACTCACGTCTATAAGCCATCTTGTTGTTCTTTTTTTCTAATTCTAATCCCAAAAAGTACAATAACTATTTTCTGTACTACCTATATTGTTAGAGAGAGATAATTAGTTTTATGACCTGTATGTAAAAAAAATATTGAAAAGTTCTTACTTTTGTAGAGACAGTAGATTGATATATGCAAATGAAATAAGACTCTGTATCATCTTCTGTTGATGCACATGTAACTCTTGATTTCCATTTTGAAAAAACCCAACAAACTTTGGAGTAACTGTATACATATCCAGCATTTTATCATGTTCATTTTGTAGCTTTCTTCGGTATATTTAGTTTACAATCAGTAAGTATAATTTTTTGCATTTAAATTTTAGTTGAAAATCATTATACATAGTTAGTGGAGGGAACAGTTTTAATGACTGTAAAATAAGCAAAGAAATCTGTGTGCAAGTTCCATTTATGTATGAATCCATAATATGACAATGTAGCCACATTGCCATTGAAAAAATGTTCTATCTTGCTTACTCCCTTTTTATCCCAATGTTCTAGGTAAAAGAACCTTTGTATGTTTTAATATGGTCATTATACTATATTTACTGATTACGGACATTTTGCACTGGATAAATTTGTTTGTCAAAATTTATCTGACTCCATGCAGAAACTACCTCTCTCCAAACACTATTTTGGATTTTATTGATATTATTATTTTCAGAATTAAAATTGCATTTCCATGGATCCGATGCAAATTCCATAAAGCATTTTGCCAGTATTTTCCATGCAGGCTTAATAGATACATCCACAGTTCTTCTCGCCAGCTTATCTCCAAGGAATCTATGTACTCTTTCAAGACACTTGGAAGAAAACGCCATGCATGGCCAGAACCCATAAGGCAAGCTTCGCGGAAGACCCGTGTCGTCTCCCTGAGGGAGCCACGGAACTCGCCAGTGAAGTCTGATCGAAGAATAGACTCGTTTGTAAAGGTGATTTCTCAAGAGTAGTACATTTGGTTCTTCATCTATCTGTCGTCAGTTTCGTCTCCACTGAGTTCGTTGATCTTATTGCAGGTTCAAAACGTTGCTTTCTCTCTAGGCTACTTTTATTTTTTACAAGGTTACAGTGTTACACGTTACCCCACACAATGTATAGTTTATTTATTCCCCGCAAGCAGGAAGGGTGGGTTTTCCAAACAGGTAGGGATGCATCATATACTTTAACCAATGTAAAATATTTTGTTCTATGCAAATTCAGAAGAAATGGGATAAAACACATCAGAGTTATAACGTAATGAGAATAAAAATGCAAGACAGAGTTTTATAAATTCTGCTATCGGTATTGCAGTCTGCTGTAACTTATTGACATTACAGTAACTTACTATTTTGAGTTCACCCATCATGAGGTACATATGGAATGGATTCTCTCTCTCTTTCTCTCTCTCTCTCTCTCACTCTCACTTTCTCTCTCTCTCTCTCTCTCTCTCTCTCTCTCTCTCTCTCTCTCTCTCTCTCTCTGTCGCTCAAACTAACTGTAGAGCACTCCCTAATTGTACCGCACCCTCACACTTTTTTCAAAGGAAATTGATGCGCGTAGGAAAAATGAAATTGATGGGATAGTTTTAGCCCACACATACAGACAAAATGACCAGGAAACAACGATCTTGGACCATAAACTCATGCAAGGACATTTAGTAGTCTGGGAGTGGAAATGAAGTTTACGGGAGTTAAGAAACCACTTATTTAGTACATGCAATAAAATTAAAAAGGTCAATGAAATGAGTTTTCCTCAACAATGACAAAGGCATGTCTTGTGATCTTGTTTACTTTCATATCTGTGGTCTTGCACACGATCGGATCCAAAGTTTACAAAGCGCCAGGTTGAGTTCAGGGCTAGGAAGTGGTTCAAAAACTTACCCGTATATCGAGCGGTGTGTGTGTGTGTGTGTGTGTGTGTGTGTGTGTGTGTGTGTGTGTTTTAAGTCGTCACCATGATAAACTGCATTAAATTGGACACTTCCTGTGATTAATGTCTGTGCATAGTCTGATCGAGAATTTTTTGGACAATATGGCGAAGGCCCACATCGAAATATAGAGGTAAAGTATATAGAATTGTTTTATCCAATAATTCACGAAAACATGGTTTTTATTTTAAACTTTGGGTTTTGTACATACAACTCGTCCACAAACCCCATGTTTTTAGACAACCAGCAGTGTCACAAAACCCAGAGTTTTGAGAATTCTTGAACATTGTCATTGCAAGCACAAAATACAGGGTTTTTTAAACAAAACCTTGAGTTTTGTTGATAAAGGAAATAACAGAGGCATGATGAAATTGGTGATGAAATAATTGACAAATCCCTGCGGGTTTTGTTAATAACTGAACATCACACGCACAAAAAGGAGGGGTTTGCTTGCAAATCCTTGGGTTTCGTTACGATACTTTGGGTTTTATAAACCTACTTAAACTGCTACAAAACTCAAGGTTTTGTAGCGAAACACAGAGCTTCATATACAAAACCCAGAGTTTCGTAACAAAACAGTAGTAGTTACATCACTACAAAGCCACCCATTATTATTGGGGTATGACTCATCAGTTTTGTGACCAATCCCTACATGGAGATCAGTCAACGTCTACAAAATACCAAGGCCAAGTACCCCATCATGAAGTCGGACCTCATGACACATACTGTGGCACAAGGTACTCCGCACATTCAACTGGACAACTTATTCCCGGGTTATGTACGTGCAACAAATCCTAATAATTATTAGTTTATTGGCTTCTGACGCCACGAGGGAAAGTTACACTCTCAACCCCATTAATTTCCACCATCATAACCTGAATTACCTACAAGTGACTGTGGGTGGTGTTCCATACCCAGGAAGAGCACTGGAACCAGACTATGCAAACAATCTATACATGGGCTTTTCCCTGACTTTGTTCACCGGGACTTCAGTAGTAAATGGAATTCCAACGATGGAGATTCCATCGAACGAGATAAACAGCCTAATGGGTACTGTCGAACGAGATAATTATCCTAATGGGTACTGTCTCTATCTGTTCAACATTGATCCAGCCAAACAAATGCAAGAAGTCATGCCTATAAGTAGACAGAGCAACATCAAAGTGGAGGCCAGGTTTGCTCAACCACTGCAGACAACAGTTGACCTGTTGACCTATTGCTATTTTTCCAGAAGCCATCGAAGTAGACTATACTCGTAACATATACCCACAATGAATAATCGCCAACTAAGGTCAGTATTGCTGAAGCATTACGTGACGAGACGCATGGGAGAAACAGGAGAAGCATTGATGATATGGTATTCCATTTCATAAAGAAATATTATATTATCATAAATCTGATCACTACCCATGCACACCAATGTGATAAATTTAACAGATACTTTGCTAGTCAGTGTAAAATCCCAATAGAGACTGATCCTTTGCCGTTACCGGAGTTCTCTTTCCGTACTGAGGCACGTCTAACTCTGCTCCACTTCAATGAGAACGAAATTTTAAAAGTACTGCTGTCTCTGAAGATTACCTCAGTGTCGGGCCCTGATTGCATTGGGAATACTTTTTAAAAAAACACAGCGCCAGGTATTTCTCCTTCTTTAACAAAACTGTTTCACCTCTGCCTGTGTACATCATGCCTTCGTGATCCTTGGAAAACAATTTACTGTTTGCCTCATTTCTAAAATGAAAATTACCGTCCAATTTCACTCTTGTGTAATGGTTCGAAAGTATTTGAACATCTCATCTATAATGTTCTTTATGAATACCTTATGCGTCATGAACTATTGACCTCGAAAAACTCTGGCTTTACAGCAAATGATTCTACAATTAATCATCTCATTAAAATACTTCATGACATTTATAACGGCCTCGAACTTAGACATGAGGCACGCATGGTATTTCTTGATATCGCTAAAGCTTTCGATTGTGTCTGGCATGAGGGGCTCGTCTTTAAACTAAAACAATATAGTATTGTAGAATCTCTTTTAGGCTTGTTAAAAAGTTATTTTTCAAACCGTTTTCAGAGAGCTACCACTGGTGGCCAGTCTTCGGACTGGCTACCAATAGAAGCTGGTGTTCCTGAAGGATCGATACTTGGCCCTCTTTTATTTTAAGTGCATATTAACGATATTACTGATGATATCTCTTGTGATGTAAAACTTTGTGCTGATGACACCAGTATTTTAGAGATTTTTCAGGAGCCTCAAGTCTCAGCAAATCGGATCAACAGTGACCTCGTGAAAATTGGTACATCGGGTAGACTTTGGAAAATTACATTTAATGCCTTAAAATCAATTTCCTTATTATTATCATCTGAACGTCAGAAACAAGAACACCCTACTTTAAACTTAGGGGGCACCCCCTATACCTGAATCAAACACTCATATAAGAATAACCCTTTCTAGTATTTTGAAATGGGATGACACATCAATCGCATTACAAATAACGCAGGTAATCGTTTGGCATTATTGTGTAGATTGAAATACAAACTATCCAGAAAAGCTGTCATCAGGTTATATACAACCATGCTCCGACCAATGCTAGAATATGGATGTGTGTTTTTTGACAATTGTACAGGTCGTCTAACTAAATCTCTCCAGTATGTTCAACATGAAGCCACACGGATCTGCACTGGTGCACTGAGGCACACTCCTTCCATTCATTTGTTAAGAGAACTGGGTTGGCAGACCTTGGTTACTCGCAGAAAATATTTCAAACTTATCTTGTTTTATAAAATGGTTCATAAGCTAGTCCCTTCCTACTTACATGACCTTGTTCCTGGCAATTTCGGTAACACTGTTCTACAAAATCGTCTCAATTTACGACTAATTAAATATAAAAATTTGCGTTTCGGAAACTCTTTTCTCCCGTCATCTATAAGACTTTGGAAAGATCTACCACTTGATTTACGTGAGACATCTTCCTTGAATATATTCAAGGGTAATCTAAAAATACACTTCTGGCTGTCGATCATGTACCAAAATACTTCCAAAGCGGTAATCGTTTTCCAAATGTATGCCATACACAAGTGCGCCTGAATTGCTTTCGTTTGAATAGTCGTCTTTTCAAAATCAATGCCGTTCCCTCAGCGGCCTGTGAATGTTCATATCCATGCAAAGATGTTCACCATTTTTTTCTAAAATGTCTCCGTGCTTTTCTCATCTTATGTAATAGGTACAATTACATCAGTTAATAGGTTCAATCTCAATATCTTCATTTTCCGTGCAGCATCATTTCCTTACATGCAGTCTTCGCTTTATTGTATTTGTCCTGTGTGTCATGTATATACAGTGTTGTCTTATCTCATGTTTTTGGAGAACCTGTTTTGCTAGTGCTCCATTGTACTGTTAGGTGATCCAATTGAAATATATATGTTTAAATCAAATCGATATTGTAAATTGCAGGAAGAAAAACAAAGTTATGAAAATTTCATTTTACACGTGTCTGTTTTTTCTAACATCAAGTGTGTGTGTGTGTGTGTGTGTGTGTGTGTGTGTGTGTGTGTGTGTGTGTGTGTGTGTGTGCAGGTCTATCCAGGTCTGTGAAGGTCTGTGCAGGTTTGTGTGCAGGTCTGTGCAGGTCTATGCAAGTCTGTGTCCAAAGTTAAAGGTAGGCGTGAATTAACAGATGAAAGAATATATTCAAGATGGGAAGATACAGAAAACAATGTCCTGTTTGTGGGAAATCACAATTACTACATCTTTATGCACACCTTCGTGATGCATATGGTTTTCGTGAGCAAATACAAAAATGGCTGAAGCAGGCAGTTCTCAGTTCAAGCGATACAGAAAATCTTGGAAGCCAGAACCCCTCTTAGACACACATAGGGCCGCTCAAGGAAGGATATTGGGCAATTCTTTCAGAGGCGAAGGACCACTAACCGATCATTGTGGCGGCCCCGACAGGTTTTGGCAGGACTGCATACCTAAACCAACTTTTATAGAAAGCCAACCAGATCACTGAACCTCTACCGGAGAGAATAATTATCTGTTACGCACATTGGCAACCCTTGTATAATGAGATGCAACACAGTGTTCCAAATATAGAACTCATCCGAGGTATACCTTCAGACTTGGATCAATATAGCTTTCTGGACCCGAACACAAGAAACTTGATTGTATTTCAATCAACTGTAACAGTTATACCTTGGAAACCGTGGAAACTATTTTCGTGTACGATTACCACGGGACTTAAATTTATTGGGATACTTGGAAGTTGCTGTGAGTGACATAAATATTGACCAAGCAGAAGGGCAAACAAGTGAACGTCTGCTGGTGTTTTGTGACATTGTAGACTATACTATAGTCAGGGACAGTTTAAGACAAATGTTACAAAGAATATATCACCATCATATAAACATTTTGTCACCGTACAGTTCACCCGTGTTGTGCTGAATCCCGTTCGACAAATGCGTATCTTCATATTAGACTCCGAGGGTCAACCAACAAATATACGCTATTGTGACCTTACATTAAATTTTCGGGCGTCCCATGATGATGTAAAAGAAGTATACCAGGGTTTGGAGCCTTCGACCAACCATGGTACCTTTCTCGTCTACAAAACGGAGGAAACAAAATTAAGAGAAGAAAGAAGGCATTACCAGCTTTTTCCCCCATCATGGCACAGGATCTACAGATGAAAGCCAAGTTAAAGACAAAGGAAAAAAACTCCTCTTCAGAACTCTACTCATGATGATGTTTCTGTGTTATTCAAGAACAATAAAATCGTTATAATGAAAAATGAAATGTTTGTTGTTTGTATTGTGGTACACTTTTTTTCTTTCTTTCTTTTGCTTTTGTCCCATGCATTTCATTAACTTGCTTCGTAACTGATAATGCGTAGAGCATTTTTTAATGTTTTCATCATTATAGAACCACATGGTCCATTGCATTGGTAAGACAATAGTTGGAGACACGAACTAATTTGTTTCTTCTTGTTCGTGCCATAAGAACAGTGTACATTTACCCCTTTCGGGAGGGGGAGAGATAATTGTTTCATTGTCTTATCCATTTCACGGCTATGAGTAACAGCATGATGTACTAGCCTGCCCCGCTCGCTCTCTCTCTCTCTCTCTCTCTCTCTCTCTCTCTCTCTCTCTCTCTCTCTCTCTCTCTCTCTCTCACACACACACACACACACACACACACAATGATATATTTTCCACAGTCCATGGGTTTTAGGTTCACTGATTTTTTGTTTATTTACCTGTTTCTTTTTGGATAGCAAACTGTGTTGCTTAACTTTCACTTCCAAAAAGGGACGTTCGTTTGTGACAAATAATTAATCTTGAAAGACCCTTTTGAATACAACCTATGTGACGTCACACCCTCGCATCGTGACTCTACCAGGACTTGTCACAAAATTGATGCGTCAGCCCCCCCCCCCCCGGCTATATAGCATAGGTTGTTTTGTAGTGACGTACCTACTGGTCAAAACCCTTGGTTTTGTATCTGGAAACCCAAGGTTTTGTACAGAAAACCCAGGTTTTGTAAATTAAAGGACAGTACAATTTCCATAAACGCAGTGCGGAGGGCTGATTGGTTACAGAGGGGTGTGCAATTGAGGATGATAAAACATTTCAGGTCAGGTTTGTTAAAGTCGAGGTGCAGTAATTAACCAAAGCGGTACCATTTACATTTCAATGACTGAAAGGATATGGTGTGCAGCTTGAACTTCACCTGAATGCACATGGTTTAAAGCACCGGCAAGGTTGAAGATGCAAGGACATACAAAGGATGCATCGATCCTTTGCAAAGTCCGTTCATTCATGTGCACCAAGGGGTCAACAAATAGAACACTCGCACAACTCAAAAGGAAACCAGTTTTGTAAGTGCATATGTACTTACTTACCTTGGTTGACAGTCCCCCAAACATACCTGTGGATCCCGGAATGGCCGAAAGAACAGAAGCAACCCTTCCCTCTCAACTATATGCTTGTCATTTATTTATGTCTTTGTACTTTTTGTTAGATTTTGCTCTTATTAACTCTAAAGTGGTCATATTAAAGAACTCAGTCCACAGTTTTAGCGTACAAAACTGTTGACCTGCGGAATGTAATCTTGGCATGTCCTTAACAGCAACATTGAAAAAAAAATACATGTAGCAAATAACATTTTAAATCGCCGTTCACTTCGTTGATCTGTTTTAGTTTGAAAGGATTTTTGATCTTCATATAGGATTATGTGCATCCCAATTTCCCTGGCCCTAACCTTCTCAGTGTTGAAAACTAATGATATGGAATGTCTCAAGGCTCATCCCAGGCAATAAACATAGAAAAAGATTGTCGGAAAATGAAAATGATATGGCCTGACCGAGATTCGTATCTTTATGTCCTCCAATGCACATATTTTTGAGGGATTGATAATCCAAATCATTGGACACCAAATATAATATAAATGTTCTTTCATTAGGCTTCGATGGAAGGCCAGAAAAAAAAATTCGGAAAATCAAAGAACTAGCAAATAACCTGTCGTAAGTATGTTTCTCCTTTTTTTGTCGGGGTTGCTTCCCACAGTATGAATTACATGATAACGATAGAACATTTGTAAGCTCAATGATACAGAAGAACTCCAAATTGGTAGAGTAAAGAGTCCAGTCAGCACGCTTTTACGTGCTACAGGCTGAAGAGCCGCAAAGTATAAATAACGCAAAATGTAGATACTGACTCAAAATCAGAGTTGAAGCCCCATAATATAAGCCGAACGTAACATGTAACCCTTTTAATAAGTTAAAAGTTCTTGAACGTGCGCCCAGTCAGTGAAACAGAACATACAAATAAAGACCGTTTGTTTGATACTGTCGCGGACCATCTGGTACCCTGACCATGTATTTGTTTCTCCGCTTACAATGTCGCTTTCGTTGCTGAAAGTACCAATGTCCGAAGAGGGCAGGCTCTTGACCCAACTGGTGTAAAGAATGGATTGGCATCTATTTTTGAACTAAAAAATCTATATAACATATGGCTTGCAAGTTAAACACGAAAAGACACAAAGAAAGAGAGAAAGAAAGAAAGAAATGCTAGTATCACGCGACAAGAAAATAAGAAAAGTTTTTCTTTTTTCCCCTCCCAGTGGTTTGGAATATCAATATCTTATTCGCTGCGCGTGTTTTATTCAATATTGCCCTTTAGGACATGCCAAGATTCCATGCCCGAAGCCAAGAGCCCTGTGCGCTCAATCTGTTGATTGAGTTTTTTAATCGTGGCCCTGTAAGGTTCAATGAGGAAAAATTTGATGAAACTTTCAAATAAAAGAAATAAAATAAAATAAATAAATAATAAATAAATAAATAAATAAATAAATAAATAAATAAATAAATAAATAAATAAATAAACAGGCATATATCGGAGGCGGAAAACCAACATAAGTATGTACTTGAGAGAAATGGTTCCCATTTTGACTGTGCTGGTGTTCCATCTGTTGACCTTATCATATGCAATGTACATTTTCGTTAAGAGTTTTCCAAGCAATGCACGGATGGAAATCATCGTTGTATGTTGTGAAGGTATATTTTTGCCACTGCTTCAGACTATATGCGTTTAGTCACAGGGATTTGCATCAGAAAAGAGTGTCAAAAACTGGTGTGTTTGTCTTGCTTTCTCGGGTTTTAGGCGCCCGAAGTGAGGGCCTGAGCACACAATGCCCCACGCTCTCAGTCCAGGAATCTCAATTAGAGAAAGCAAGAACGTGACAAACACACCAATTAGTGACACATTTTAATTTTGTGATGCAACTCCATTTTGTGGTTGGACACTGTGCTACGTTTTTGTTTTTGTTTTTTGTTTTTTTTTTTTTTTTTTTGAATTTATAAAATTACATTTTCCCCATGTTTGAGTTAAAAAAGCTCTGAAAATAATGCTCGGAAAAACATGAAATTGCTAGGATTTGTTTATCTTACTACAGTGTATAGGATTGTAAAAAAAATCATGTAATGGAAATTATTTTTTCCATTTTATGGCTACTTTAAAACCCTGTGTTGTCCCACGGTGGCCATGGCGATCATGGGCCTCCCTACCAAGGCAAATCAGTGGGCCCAGTGGATACCAGTACTACTCATTTGATAAAAATTTGCAAGTCTCATTAAAATAAAGGAATTACACGCTTCCTGTCTTACATCATGTCACCATTCCCTGCAACACTAATATTGTCCCCATTCCAATCCCTATACCTGCAACACTGACCACTGAGTAAAGATTAGTATCATGTGGAGTTAGACAAATCAACGATCAGTTATGGTATTTACTGGTACTCGTTATTTATTGCCTGTCTCAGTAAATGATATTGTCATTATGTTGATAACAGAATTTGTATTAAGCACGCTCACTTGATATGGGACATTCATATGTAAACATACATAAATAATAACATATAAGCTGTAAAACCCAACATAGGCCACCCACTCTCTCTGGTAAGAAGTGTCAAGCAAGATGCCTGTGGTTATAGTTTGGCGCAGCAGCTCCCCCGCCTAAAAAAAAGGCTGGTAACATAAAAGCCAACTTGACCGAGGGCAAAACCTGGGTCAGACTCCTGACTGTTTGCACAAAATTGCATAAAAAATTTGTATGCTGTTTTGAACTGGCCAACCACACCAGACTTGACTATTGATGGGTCTATCCGACTTTTTTCCCTTCTCTTGTTGTCCTTGCCTCGTGCTACGTTTAACCAGATATACATGTGTTGACACTCAGAATCTTTGTTACTGTGGGTGTTTTTCGTTTTTCTCTTGGAAGCTAAGGTTTTTGCAGTTTCAGGTTGCGCTCTTTGGGGCTTGATTACCCCGACACTTACACACTAGTACAGCTTTCCTGTAATCTCAGCTTCATCCGACCATTGAATGAAGCAATACGAAACTTATCGTATCTTATCGCTTCATACAACCAACATTTGAGATATCACAATCACTCTATAGTTACCATTATTTTGCTTTAAAAATGTATTAAATATATTGTAATTTCACTTCTGTAAATACAAGAGCACACTGCACAGGTCAATTGTTACATGTATCATTATATTCTAAGCTAAGCATAAGAATTCAATTACATTTCGCATATAGATCCCCGCAATGAGCATTGGCCGGAACGCGTATTTTACAACTGCAACGGTCATCACACAAGAAATTAATGGTGCTCGACCTATAAAAATCGTAAAAAAGGAGCTATCTCTTGTTTTAGGTTCCTAACAACATGCAACATATAGACTGCTTACTTGTACTATTGGAATGACCATCACCAAAGAAAGTAATGGTGCTCGATGTTTTAAAATCGAGAGGGGGGAAAGATTAGCGATCCTATTTTGGGTTCGTTATGCAATGTATGCTATGCAGCGAAAATATTCAGACACAAACTGAATAACGGGCGAGGACGTATGACAAAATTAGTCGGAAGACTCACACAGATGCCGATGAAATGTCTACAAGCTTATAGAGTGATTACGTAGAAATAAAATACATACCTTCACTGGCAAGTCCGAGTAGCGCTTCTCGTCTAAAAAACGAGTCTCAATGAGTGATACGGACGCTTGTTGTATTCAAACATATACTTGTCGTCACGTAACACTGAACAACTCATGGAGCGTATCGAAAGTCACATAACTGAACTTTAGGGTGAGTAACATACCCCGGAAAGGGTGCATCATTCAAACTGAACTATATGCAGCAAAACATGCAAGTTGTATAACATTTTCATCAACATATGCTCACTTTTCATATTCCTTCCCGCTAACAATGGAATGGGAAGGAAGCATATTGAATCAGTTAGTTCGATGTTTACCTTCGCATTCAAGTTTTACAAGCATGGTATGAGCCTTGGATTTATCCTATTCTTTCTTTCTTTCTTTCTTTCTTTCTTTCTTTCTTTCTTTCTTTCTTTCTTTCTTTCTTTCTTTCTTTCTTCTGTCTTTCTTTCTTCTTTCTTTCTTTCTTTGGTTGTGTTTTTTTTCGTGTTTCTTTCTAACTTGCAAGCCATATGTTATGTAGATTTTTGAGTTCAAAAATAGAGGCCAATCCATTCTTTACACCCGTTGGGTCAAGAGTCTGCCCCGTTCGGACATTGGTACTTTCAGTAACGAAAGCAAAATTGTAAGAAATTTCTTTCTTTCTTTTTTCTGTCTCTTTCTTTTCCGTCTTTAGTGCTTTTAGGGAGGTTTTATGATTTTGAAAAATTAAAAAAAAAAAAAAAAGGAAAACAAGAGGACTGTGAAAGTCCTGTGTTCAGCTGACCTTACATGCACAGAATGACATGACCCTGTGAACTTTAGAATGATATTAAGTTTACATTTGTTTAAGATCATCATCACTTGCATCATGAACATATGCCCTTACCGATATTTCCGAATTTTGATGATTTGTTAAAAATTAGAAAATGGGAGCACCAGACTCTGAGGCTCAGACTCAAGAATCCTTTGTTGGAACATATAATAATTATACATGTTTTTAAATATATGTTCCTTAGTCGGGAAACTCCCTAAAAGGCCACGGACAGCTGCTACCATGAGAGCCATCCAAATACTAAACGACATGAATTCAATGCATTAACTATGAGGAAAAAAAAAGGGAAATTAGAATCACATAGTAAGTGGTGTAAAGAAAAATATTTCTTTCAACCTCACACTCATATATATTGACTGTAATTTTCATTAAGCGACAATAATACAATTATACTTTATTTTCTTTGGAAGCTGTCCAAAAAGAGGTACATGATTACAGAACATTACAAATGTAGCAGTTGGAAAAAGAACAAGTAACTTCATTTTTATCAAGGAGACATTTTTTCGTATATAGCAAAATAATTTTTACTACGAGTGTGAACCTAATCAATGACATGATTATAGAGGTGGCATTTAATGGATTGACAATCACATGTCTCGGACAGTTTCAGACAGTTGCCAATGCTTACAAAGTTTGTTCTGTCTTTGAATAAGCTATTTCCATTTCTTGTATTATGATCATGGCCTTCAGACGCTATAGTTATTCTAAAAAAAAATAAAGTATTCCGGTAATTGGTTGTTGCATATTTGAATTAAAATTTTAATTCCTGATGAAGAAATATATCATTTACCTTAAGTAGGTTTAGTGCATCATAATGTAGTGAATAAATTTGGTGGAAGATCAAGTCCACATACATTCCCAATAAGTCTGAAGAGGACCCAACTTATGGTGTGGGAGAAAAATAATCAAGAAAATTGAAAATACACAAAACTTCTTTAAAACCGAAACAGTAATCACAGCCCCACCTGTTGAACAAGTTAAGGGCTGCAGGTCTCACTCCTAATTCATATTAATTGGCTTGGCGGTTTTGGAGAAGAATTTTCAAGATTTTGAGAAAAAAAATTCTTAAGAATTTTAGCAAGAGGGCCATGATGGTCCTGTGCTTTGGTGGCTTTCATCAGTCTCTCACCTTCACAAGGAGCAACTGTAAACACTTAACCATAATCCATTTCACTTTAAATGTTAGCTTGATTGAGCATGTTTCAAATTTGATACACGGGTGACTCATGGGTTTTTCTAACCATGCAGTACACTTAAAAAAAAAGAAAGATGTGAAAATAATGCTCAAATTAAAAAAATACTTCACTGCGCCTTTAATCGTCGTTTTCCGTTCATTTCTGACACCCTCAAGGTGCAAAAGGTTAGTGACGTCATCACCGTAGGCCGACAGGGAAGACTCCATGCTGGCGAGCTGTAATTGTCAAGTGTTTCTTCATCAAAAGGATTAAAAATACATGCAGAAATATTCATTTTCGTCCCTATTCCATTCCAAGATGGGTCAGTGTATTGCGGCTAATTGTAGCAATTCAAGTTCCACAACAAATAGTTTGTTTACATTCCCCAAACTTACAAAGTCTCGAAAGAACGGAGAGCTTCCTCCTAAAAGTTCTCAAACGTGTCCATGAAGCACAGGGCTGTCACCTGTATTTAAGATATTTTGTCTTTTGTCCTTATACAGTCATATTTTATAACATTCTAGATTTAGAACATAGAACCAGACTCCAACTTTCTCCTGGGAAAAGGAATTTAGACGCAATTTGTGTTCTTAAATATCTATCATTTTCTTCCAGAATTTACCAGAAGAAAAGCAGTATTAATACTAACTTTATTTTTCAGCCACCTTAAATTACCTCTGGGTCAAAGATCCTGGGAGTGAAGTGTGAGACATATCACTCCACTTTAAACTTTAACACTTGATTGTGAAAAGGTCTAGACAGTATGTCTGTTAAAGATATTTTTCACTGTTAAGGGGCAAAGGTGAAAGAACAACCTAAATTTCACAAGATCAAGCGAAAACAACATTGCTTTTTAGCAAATTGCAGGGCCTAATCCAATAGGCCTAACTACCAAAATGTTTAATACATTGAGCAAATCTGGGCACAGTAATCAACAGGTGGTAAATTGTGTTTCTAAGATATATTTTGGATCTAGATTTTTTATTGCTAAATTGATTTTTTTGTAACTTTAATCACATAATACAGTCTCCTAATTTCATTAGAGATGGGGATTGAAAGAGATAAACAAACAAGATGTAATTTGCATGCAATAAACTTTCACTGGTGGATCTAATAAATTTATTTAAATCTGAACAGTCAGCAGTATTGAGAGCTCAAAAGATTCAATGATTCTGACGCTTTGTCACGAATTTGGAGTCAAAAGGAAAGGTGGGACACATTTCCGCTGACATGTCTCATTAACATTTGGCAAAAAACCATAGGGGAGACTGGGGAGAACTGGAACAGGGGTAAACTTGAACACCTCTAATATATTTAATTCATAAAAACTAATCCAGTACCTGCTTACATATATAATTTGAACCCATTGACCTCATTCTGGTGCCAGGAGACTGAAGAAGCTTGAGGCCTATATGTGAATGGAAACATGTTTTCTTATTTTATCCCCCAAGAAGATTCTTTCAGCTTCTCACCATATTTTTGGTGTCTTTCATGATTCATAGATTAAGAAGTCATTTGTGTTAGTTGTGGCAAATATGTAACATAAAGAATCTAGAGCAATAGCAATTGTCAGGAAGTTTAAAGTAGATGGGGAGTTATCCACCATATTATAAAAAATGACCTATGGGAAGAAGTGGGGCAGTCTGTCCCAGTTCTCCCCAAGTACGGATTTGTCATTGGAGTGGTCTCTCTAGAGAGGTCGGGTAAAACTGGCAATTATAGGATAGTTTAGAAAATTTCCTCTTTCTGTAACCATGCATGTTTGTGAAAGTGCTTTTTTTGCTAAAATTCTTATAAAATTTGGACAATATTATTGCAGTCACTGTACAGTGATGTTGTGTCTTGTCTTATCTCAGAGATGACTTTATTGCTGAGGGCAAGGCAAAAGGTCCTAATAAAACATTACACATGTGGTAAACTCATATAGACTTTTCACACATGTGGTAAACACATGTTGAATTTTTGGAGAAAAATACTTTTAATTTAGTTGTCAAAGTTCTCCCACTCCTTTGTCTCACTTTGCCCTGTTGGTGTCCCATTCCTCCCCGAGAATCATGGAATTGGTGTTAACTTTTAGTATGTTAATCTACAGCCCATCCAGACATGTAATATATTAAAAATGCTGCTGTTACAATTTGTTTGAGGTGGGGCCCCTTTTGGCCTCAATCTACTTGACAATATATTAAAGCTTATCGTCATAAAACGTGGGTCATTTTGTGCTTCTGCTTGACCATAAAAGTGTTTTAACATTTTGTCTCATTCACCAAGACAGTGTAAGTAGAAGCACAGGTTAACTGTAACTATGCATGATGGAGACGTTAGAAGTTGTATGCATAACCAAGGTACCTGTATAATGGGACTTTGACCATGCTTGAGTGTCTCCAGCTTGGCACTGCTGGCACCATATACCCAGCCAGAGCATGTATTGCCATTTAGGATCTCTTATAGTGATTTCATGTCGTTTTCGAACTTAGAAATGCAAAATTGCCTGTTGCTCAGGGGCAACATCTTCATTTTGGAGCAACTCCAGGGTGATACCAGGTGTGTCTGCCTTCACAAAAAAGCCAATAGTGCTTCTTCCTGTTATATTGTGCAGGCTTTTATTTCCAGCAGCTTTATTTCTTTAAGAAACAAGGGGTCATTTAGGATATAAAAGGTGTTCATACAGTGAGTTTGGATATGCATATATCAATACAAATATAGCGCAAGCTGCATGCAGACAATGAAGAAGAAAATTGTTTGCTGACATTATATGGAGGCACATACATCAGTCACTTATAGTTTCAATATTTCCATGTACTTTGGATTGCTTCTGTCTTGTAACCGAGTATCCTGTATAATGTGAATGCAACCTGGCAGGAGTTGTTCCAGGCTAGACCCACATATCCAATGCAATGCATAGGGATGCTTATTGTCATAAAATATGGAGAACTTGGTGTTTTAGATGGATTGTACAAAGCGTCCTTACTTGGATATGTAACCGGGTCTCCTGTATGATGGGATTGTCACCATTCTGGAGATGCTGCAGGCTGGCCCCACTGACCCATCTCGTGTGCCTCATATGGACTATGTACATGCATGTGGAGGGCTAGGTTTATTCTGTGCATGCATTTTGGAGAGTTCATGAACTTGTACATAAAACCAGGGTTTTGTATAATGGGATTGTGACCATTCAGTGGAAGGTTCAGGCTAGCACCACTGGCCCTATGTACCTACACAGTGTACATACTGTCACAAAATATGGACCATTTAAAATCCCTTATGGTGATTACAGCAAATTTCAAAGTTGAAAACGTAAAAAGTGTGTTGTACATGGCACTGTTTTCATTCTGGAGTGAATCCAGCTGGCTGCAGGGTGACTGTGGGCATGATTGCTTCTACAGGGAGCCTGAAACATAGATAATATATGTAGAGACTTACTGTCATCAAATGTAGGTCATTTAGTGTCGCTCATCGATCACAGAAAGTGTTCAAGCTTCAAGTTGCATGTATGGCTAGGGTTTCTGTATAATTGGATGGTCACGGTTCTGGAGGAACTACATGCTAGCACCTCTCGATATACCTACACGTATAACATTACATCAAAGCATGTGCACAGTCAATTGTAGTTGCAATATTTTCATGTACTTTGAAAAGATTCCTGTCTTGTCACCATGCTGCCTGTATAACAGGATTGTGACCATTCTGGGGGATCCCCAGGCTGGCCCCACTGGCCCATATTGCCTCTCATTCAAGTAGAAGGTGTACAAATATGTAGAGCGTTTGGAGCGGGGACCCTGGTAAAATGTACATGTGCATTAGGTCTGCAGAAACTATGCACACAATTAACCAAACTTTCTACCTGTATGCACTGTGTAAGCGAAAAGGACAAGGCATGGGTCCAGCAGGGCCAGCTCTGAGCCCCCCAGAAGGTTGACAACCCATTACTAGGGAACTGTAGTTACAGGCAAAAATTCAAAAACAATCCATAATGAATGCACACAATGAACCAACCCACTACATACACTGTCTATGAGAGGCTAGATAGGCCAAAAGGGCCGTCTTGGAGCCCCTCATGAATGATGACGATTAACCTACACTTTTCGGCACAAGGCAGCACTCCCACCCATCCCAGGGTGAGCAACACACCTTCCTTTCATTTGTAGAAAAATGAAGTGGGTTTATTATAACTTAAATGGCTAACTTGTGAAATAGTAGAATATAGATATTGCACCCCACACTGGAACTCTCTGAAGGATCCTTGGTTTAAATTAAAGAGCCCAGGGTGACACGAAAGCTGGACTGTAGAGTCCTTTTTAATGAGGAGTGGCTTTGTTGAGATAGCAGCTGTACCCGAAGTGGGGCTGTCATGGAACCAGAGACTTCATGGTGGAGCTAGACTGTGGAGACCTTGTTTGCAGGAAATCTTCCCTTTAAAAATGCTGTCCTTATTAGATTCAGGGTGAAACAAGCATTGTTGATGAGTTTTTGAAACAAACGAGATCTTGGCAAGGTAAAAAAGCTCAGACCATGATCTGAAAAAAGCACTTTGTCTGTCCGGAGACACCATGTAGTGGGGACATGGGGTCTTTGAGCCACTTTGCACTCTATGACCTCAAAATCCTGGATTCTGATTGGTCGTGAAAGGTCACGTGACTAGTCTTTGTGCACTAATGTTCCTGTCTCCTGATTGGTAGAGCAGCCACGTGACCAGAGAGTGGGAAAAGGAGATGATTCCAAAAAAGAAAAAAAACAAGACTTTAACCCATGCATGACACCAGATCTTAGCTGTTTTCCTTTTCATGAGGCAAGTTTTCTAAAGCCCCATTTAGCACTGGACTATAAACCAGTTTCATAACAAAGGCACTGTGGTCCAACTCTCATTGTACCAGATGGGGGCGCAGAAGATTTCTTTACTTTTATTATTGAAATATCTGCAAACAGTGCCACAGAGAAGGGTATATGTTCATCTCAAGGTATTCATTTATCATTTCTGTAGATAATTATGTAAGTCATTATATCAATAAAAAGAAAGATAAAAAGCTACATTGTACTAATTCCATCAACATAGTTGAAAACTGTTAATAGTCCAATCCTGTTATCTGGTATAGAATTAACTGTAAACTGGTAGTGAATGTTGCCTTTCTTAATTTGGTTATCTTTATTTAACTTCTGGTGACAACTTTTTCCCTATGTTTTGGGGGTGTGATAATTCTGTAGGTACCAGACTTTATTACTTTTGTTTTTGGTCTACCAACTGGTCTAATAGGGCTGTCTATTGCATGCCATTCTTCCTTTCTCTGTAGTGTGTCATTTTCTTCAAACATCCAGTTTTGACAACACCTTGTTTCTTTCTTGCACTTGGCTAGTATTCTCAACTGGCTTGCCAACATGCTGCTTTTTTGCTCTTTCGGTGGTCTTTTCTTTCAGACCATCTGGATAACTGAATTCTTGTTTCTTTTGCTGTACACATTGGTGAAATGCATATATCCCACACTTGAATGCGAGGGTTGAAGACAGCATCGGTTCTTGGTTACTGGCTTTCTCAGGATCCAATGCAAAAGCCGCTTTGATCATGTCATGTCACAGATGACCTTCATTGTCAGCCATGTACTCGTTCAGATTGAAAGAAAGCCCAAGATATATGGCGACTAAGTCCTCTGAACTTGCACTATGTCAGTAGCAGCTTCCAGATACTCTCCTCCTATGCCTTGTGTATGTTTGAATATTGCAGAATTTTGTTCTTGGCAAGCTGATGTCACCAGTTAGTTCTTTTATCTAAGCTAAAATGCCCTTCTTGACCAGGCTCATCATCCCCACATGCTGTGCAGCATGGTAGATGAGACATTTGATCGACCATGAAGTCTGAACTTGCAACATACATGCGAATCTTTAGTAAAGTGTGGTAGTTGTTGGCAGTTGTGTTGTAATCTTCATCTGATGATGTGGCCTTGGCAAGCATAAGGCAGAGGTCTGCTACAAAATGTTGCTAAAATTCTTCTTCCATCCAAACACTCTGTGTAGTGGGATGGATCCGGCATAGTTTCTTCAAAAACTATTTGCAGATGTCAATATACCAGGCTTTGGTTTGCACAAATTGATGTATGGCCAGAAATATAAGATCCACTAAAGCATGAAACCACGTTTCCAGGCTGTTTTCTTCCACACAGTCCTGTGTAAACTGTTAGTCCATGTCCACAATCTTCTGGGCAACTGCTGCAGATATATGCACAGCTATATCCAGTCCTTTGGTGGGCTTATAAACTTGGATAGAGCCATTAGAAACTTGTTTTCCGAGTGCCAAACGAAGAATGATCCTACTTTATCTGCTCTGAAAAGCAATACACACAGTTAATGATCATGCATGGAGAATATTATTTATGAAGCTGTACACTGTTGCAATTTGGTTTTTATTTTCATATTTTACCTTTAATTAAGCAGCTATTTCATCACCTGCAGAAAATTCTACATATTGATTCACCAATTCATCACTAAATTTGGCATCCTCTGGGTACAGCATTTTACTCGTGATATCTGCCATGCTTATCCACATGCAGTATTGCAATAAAAAAATTACACCATGCTGTCCACATGTTGTCTTATAAGAACTTTGAACTGTGTCGCCTCCTTCCTTCATGATGATGTGTTCCTGACGTACAACTCTCCAGTCTGTGGGGATCTGGGAAGCTAGTCACTGGCAAACAAACCAGCCTATAGAGACTTTGTTGCTGGCTCTAGTCTGCCTAAGATGTCTGTGATAGTGTGGGTGTTCATGTTAGAAGTCAGTGATTACATTCCTTGCCTTGTTTATCTCTATCACATTGTCCTATTCTGCATAGACAATCATGCACACTGCTGACTTCAAAACATTTTTGAATGTCACATCCAAATACACACTTCCCTTGTTCACCAGCTGACAGTCATCCTAGTTGCAGGAGAGATCTGGTGTCAAATGAAAGGCAAAGAGAGTATAACCTGTAGCAAATGTTGCTGTTGTGATGTTCCAACATGTTCCTTCAGTTTTCAAATGCCTGAGTACAGGCTGAGGAATTTGCTGGTGTACATGCCTCTAGAAAAGTTGGGTCTGAATAGTTCCAGTGTGTCTCCACCAACTTTAAGTGACACATTTGTAAGATCATAGTGCTTGAAATGAAATGGATTCTTGATAAGTGACCCATCGTAGGCATCATCGCTACAAATCAAATGATGATTCTTCTTGGAATGTCGTCTTTGAGCAGATTTGTACATGTTCAGATGTGATGTTAGTAGGTGAGACATGAGTACAACACCCCTCCTGATGGGATACATGGCTGTGCTGGTTTCTGAATCTCTTGATTGGCCCTTATGTGCTCCAGCTTCAACTCTTACTTTGCAAACATAAAAGATGGTTTATGTATTGGCATCCTGAATGGACCAGTGGCTGAAGGTATCAAATTTAATGATGCTGATGCTCTGAGAATATTGACTCTAACGTCAACACCATTCAAAAGCAGCCTTTCTCGATTGAATGTGGGAATATTCAGGGGACCCATGAGTTCTAGCTGGGAGACCTTAGTTTGCTGACCTCTTTTGTCAAAGCTTGTGTTCTGGACAGTAATAGTGGAAATGTCCAGCTCTGATCTATCCATATGTTCTGCAGTATGAACAGACCACATCACAATCTGCAGTTAACTGTTCTTGGCATCACCTTTACTAGTGAGTAAATTTTCCAGATATGCTTGGTAGACATAACCTAAGAACAGGTTGGTTACACTCACATTTTTCAACTCTGCTTCTATACTTTTGAGGAAACAGTGCACCCAATAGTTCACTGGTCCAATAAGCTTTGCCACTAAGAATTTACCAAGACAGCCACAACCATACCCCTGCTAGTGAAAAGCTACTGATAGACAAACATCTTTCAGATCTATGTCACCATCTTGGTCTGCATCCTGTGCAAATCCAATGCTGGTCCATATGGTATTCACGTCATTTTCTATCTTGAATGACATGAAGAAAGTGTAACAACCTTGACAAAACAACACATTTTATCATTGCAAAACTTTGATCAGTTCATCTTCATAAGATGTCCCGTCAATTTCTTTACCCTTAATATCTTTTGAATAGTAGACACATATTCTCGGCATATACTTTCGATGACAAAAAAAATTCCTTTGTCTATTGAGCCTGATACCCTTTTCAAATGGTCCCTTGGTATGTACTATTCAAACTTTCTTCTTGTCTCTGTGATGTGGCATGTCTCCATACTGCATATCCGAAAATCATCATCACTGATGTGTTCCCTTGCATATTGTGGTTGTAAAGCATTCAGTGATGAGTGTGAAGAACTGTTGTAGACAGTCAGCAAATCAGGCAACATATTGATGTACCTATGAGTACTCCAATGGGAAAAGTACTGCCACATTAAATCTATCATCCATGGCTGCTTTGATATCTTCATTTTTAGTAGAAAAGTGTTTTATTCCATGCTGTGTCATCAACTGTTGGGAAGAGCAACTTATAATCTCAGGTCCAAGTAATCAGTGACCATTACTGGTCAAGATCTATATGCAAATTCAGTCCAATTTCGAATCTGTCCAAATATGACCAGTCACAAGAACATAACCAATTACATAGAGGTTCTGAACATTCATCAAGCCATGCATTTGCTATCAAACTCCAGACAAGATTGACATATTAACAATGATTGTCATGAAAAATAAGAGGATGGCAGTTTTCAGTGGTGTCAAAGAGACTGCACCAAATTCCATGTCATCAAGATTCACCCATGATCAAAATCGCCAGCCATCAAACAAGCCATGTTGGAATCCAGTTATATCAAAATTAGACAGTATCATTACCATATCCAAACCATAGTCCTAACGAAACAAATCCAAGTCAATTCCGACCAAAGGCAATGTTCCTTGGTATGTATAGCTGAAACACATAGACATATAGATAGACATACACCAGACATAAAGATGTATGGAGGAAATTATCTCTCTCCTGACTTGAGGCATGCAATAACTAAAAGTTAGCGGTAGCTTCAAACGATTTGATGCATGCAACTTATCTGCTCCATAAGTATACCATTATAAATTGCTGAGTACAATTAATACTCGGTCACAACCTCATGTATATAACTTTTAAAATCCGCCTGATATTTGGGTAATAAAGACTCATTTTCATCTACAAATTTCAAAACTGATTTTTTTGTTCAATTTCATTTTGAATATCCCTGTTTTTCTCAGTTTATCAAATTTTAGTTTTTTTGTGGAATTCAAAGTTGTCAAAATCAGTACATACTCTAGCAAATGCAAGCAACTCTGACACGTAGGCGTCATAAGCAGGCCCAATAGGAATATTATTCTCCATGTGAGGGTAATTAACAATTTTAGTCTGGAACTGATCTTGTTTGTTTGATCATGATGGAAACACTACTTTAGAGGAAGGGTAGCCCGATACGCCTAGTAGATGAAAGGCCAGGTCAGGTACAGTGGGGGTTCAGGTTAAACTTTTATCTGTTCCTTGGCTTGCACATTATGCTTATTATGCTGATAAGGACAGTGGGGTCCCTCCTGTACCCATATAGTAGACAAAGCAACTGATTAACATACACTGTTACCTGGTACTGGGTCACTAATTATATGCCTCCCCACTTAACTGTTTATCAGTGATAAAGCTGACCTGCATGCTGTGCCTGAACATACAGCTACTTGTTCCTAGTTCCAAAGGAAAGTTTCCAGCATGTAGTTAAAACCCAAGCCCGGAGGCAACCAGCAGCACCTGCAGACAAATCTTTGGCTTTGAGAGCAAAAAAGGGACATAAAACGTTGGGATGTCAGTGGGAAATAGAAGAATGGATGACAGACTGGCAGTGATTTACTACAACCATGCTAATCCTGGCAGCTGTGGAGGCATTAAAAGACTTGCCAAAGCTGCCATTGTTTAATCAAACAGACAGTGCATACTTTGCACAAACAAACCATGAGGAAATTCCCTCAGAGACGCATTGTTGTACAAAAACAGATGAACAGTGGCAAGTACATCTGTATGACCTTCCTTCTATTGCCAGTTACAACAATGGTAATCAATTAAGAAATGAGGGTAGATTTTGTGTGTGTTATGGCATAATGATGCGCGTGATGGAAGCTGGCATTGTGGACGTGGTGTGCCTCGGCTGATGCCAGCTTCTATCAATCGGGTCATTATGCCATAACACATACCAAAGCAACCCTCATTGTGTAAATTCACTTTTCCTCCTTACTTTTTCCGCTCGATTACACGAAATTTAGAAATCTAATACATAGAAGAAAAAAAAAACGACCTGAAACTGACTTGCCCAGCATGTTCAAGTGTTAAGTTCCGGAAACCCAGGGGGACATGGCTTATTGGAATATGGACATGACAGATGTGTTATAGTCCAATAGCACAAGGCTCATGTGTTATGGTCTCATGACACGCCAGGCTCTCTCCTATACTTCCAATGTTAAAAGTCAGATTGAATATACTATAATAATAGTATAATTAAACATTAAACCATGACAGTAATCAATTGCTTGTCCCGTTTTGCTTGGGCAGCCATAGTGAAGCGTAAAAATGCACATGTGGTCAACAAGCAATGCAGAGAGTATTTTAAATGACTGGAACCACTGTTAAACGTATTCAAACTGACCTGCATTTCATCCATATACCCAAGTGATTTAGAATTAAAGGAAACTACAGAAAATGATTCGGAATGTTCATACTTGGATATGATGATGATGATGATGATGATGATGATGATGATGATGATGATGATGATGATGATGATGATGATGATGAATTTAAAGGGGAATGGCAGTGATAGATTTTACTTTTCTGTCATTGATGGTTATTTTAGGTGTTCATTTGACAAATTGTCAATATTGTTTCTCAAAGAGGTACCAAGTAAGAGCTATTTTATTATTCCTGTAGGTGTTCTGATGTGTGATGTCACCTGGGCTACCTTCCATATATAATACACAAACCTTGAGGGAGCACCAAGCTGAGATACACAACATTAGTAGGCATATCATAATGACTTGTGTACTCTGTTAATCACCCTCTTTGATCTTATCAGTGTGGTATATTAGTTGACACCTGCTTCAGGAATTGTTACACAACCACAGGAGCCTTAAGCTTGTGTGTATTGATTTCTGCATTTTCTTTCCTGATTAATCCTCGTTAAATGAGTAAATATCTCAGTTTAGTACATTTGATTATATCTATACACACTGCTTCATCCATAGTAAATGAAGAATATGTGAATAGGTCAGGTTTCCATGTTTTTGTCAGTGTTTCACTCAGCTGTCATTGGATTGGCTGTAACAGTTAGTCCAGGTGACATCACAACCCCACATTTACATATCTAAGAAAAATTGATATCAGCTTATCCAGTTGGGACAAGGTTTGTATATTCTGATATGGGTCCACATTGATTATATAAAACAACACAAAAATTGCAAATTATCACTGCTGTACACCTTTAAAGAGCGACACATGTTCCAGTGTATCCTTTATGTTGTTGCCTAAATTAATCTGGAAAAACAAATTGAGTAAAACATCTGATAAACAACATGGAAAACATGATAGTTCCACCACCAGTCAAAGTGGTATGGCACTATGGAGTTTGGCAAACTGGATATGAAGACATGCAGCCAAAGGTTCACTTTATGTCTGGTCTGAATGGACTCAGGCATGCACATGAAAATGCACCCCTATTGGTAGTAGCAAATGACCTTATGGATGAAATGGACAATGGTGTGCTCGACATGTTCACCAAGAAAGAAAAGGGAGCCACCTGGTGGCAGGGCGTAAAAAACCTGCCTGATCACCATCTCCAGGAAATCCTGCCAAATCTGGGCATAAACTTCACATCTTCTACAAAAAACATCATATGTAGGAGATAAGACCTCCAAGAGTCTGCTGGGAAAGTTTAATGGACTTTAAATGGTGCCAAGTGGAGGACTTTGAATATCTTTTTCACAGGCCATGCTTCAGATCTCAGGCTACAGTGTGTCATGGCTGACCATGCATGGTTAACGTACAGTGTTGTAGTGTGGCTTCAAGACCTATGCAGAGATATTGCTGAACTGTGATGTGCTGAGCTTATTTCACTGCAATTTTTTAAATCTCTGTTCCTGGACAGTGCAGATTTCCTTAGTTTTGTATTTGGGACATCCAAAATTAAAGTAAGCGGATTCTCACTTTACCTGTTGAGCTTACTGAGGCGGAACACTAGCTGTGTTGTGTACAAGACCCTGGAGGGCGTGCAGTGCAGGTCATATTCTGGGTGCAGGAGAATGCAGTAGAAAGTGTAAACAAATGCAAAAACGTTCACGACATAGTTCTTCCCCACAAATTGAGAGTAAAAAGCAGAGACAATACACATCAAGTTGCTGTGAAGGGGAGAGTTTCAGTGAGATAGAAGAGGAATCACTCAATACAATGTCAGTTACTAAGGACCAGGTAGAATCTAAGCTGTGTGTGCTCATAGACAGTATGAAGACCGATATCTTAAGAGAAATGCGCACTCTTATCAAAGACACTATGCAGGAAAAAGTAGAGGGTTTAGAGACAAGAATCTGTGCACTTGAACATGAAAATAAACAATTGAAAGAAGAATTCAAAAAGCTGAAAGATAATGTATTAACAAGGAATGAAGCTATAGAGATAGCACACGAGGGAAAATCCCATGCAGTCCGCAATGAGCATTATTCACGCAAGTCTGGCATAATAATTTTTGGTTTAGAGGAGGAGAGAGACGAAAATTGTGTGAATCTGGCACTTGATGTCCTCCAATATTGTTCTGACCAAGCGTGACTTCAATGCGGTCCACCGTGTTGTAGTCAAGAAGCCCGGGGTGCCTAGAGGGTTGTATGTACAATTCATGAGGATAGATTATTGCCGTATGGTAATATTTGCCAGGAAACAACTGAAAGGTTCGGAGATCACCATTGTTGACGACCTTCCTAGGGAGGTACACCAGATGCTGAATTGTTGGAAAAAAGACACTTGCATTGCTGACGCATGGTCATGGGATGGCAAAGTTAAAATAAAAACGAAGGAGGGAAAGGTTATCAGAGTCATTTACGGCCAGACTCTTGAACAATTGCTTCACACCTAACTTCCCTTGGTGCTTTGATTCAATTCCATATATATTTGACTGCTTGTGATCCTTGCCAATCCTGTGTCGTGGACTTTTCGGCTTGGTGAGGATTTTTTTTTGCTACAGACTTTAACACAATCATGACTCCTATTAGTACCAGTACCTTCATTTTGAAAGACTTAATGGAAGTTGAGTGTCATAATAATTCTTTCATGTTAATAATTATTACCAATTTGTGTTCAACACCATTGCCAATCAATGAATCATGAATTGAAATGCTTTAATATATTGTTCAATGATAATTATTCCTTGGCCGACTAAGTCTAGGGATAATGCAACCCATAAAATGTGTGTCTGGTGGGTGTTATTGATAATGCAAGCCTTTACATATGTCTGGTTTGGTGTCAATGTTTATTAGTGTTAATGTAAGTCATAACATGTGTCCGATGGGTGCAGTGATATCACAACTGTGATATTTGATAAGTGTCAATTTTGATAATGTACTTGCTAACTCTTTTCTTCTCCCCCCCCCCCCCCCCCCCCGTGTTACCTGCAACTATAACAGGTTGGGCTGTAAAAAATGCTTCCATTTTGGGGTCAACACCCCTCAGTAATGTCAGGGGTCTCTGGTTTGCCCGGTGCGTCATGCTGTGGCTGCCTACGGCAGAGACAGCAGACTACGGTCTTTACCCTGGTGATAGGGTATCAAGTAAACACACTGAGATGCAATATTCTGTTTTAGGTGCCTCAAATATGGACAATCGATTCGTGGATAGATATCAGTCAATACACACGTATCAATGTGTTTTGAAAGCATAGTTTATATATCAGTACACTATAAGATTCAACCATAATGTAATGATCTTCTAAGAGACTTTAAGTCTTTTGGAAAACAAGAAAAGCACTATGTACCTGGCTGTGAGGTATGGGGTCTGGGCAAACCCTTACCACTGTGAATGTATGCGTCATAGCAACTCAGTGCACAATTATTAAATCTAAATCTCGGTTAAGGGACTTTTGGCTCCATGCATGAGTAAATACTTAGTATAAGGTTCTGACGTCGATGCCTGTGTTATAATTAATAAGCTACTGAGCTCTGCTTGATTATTCAATTAGCTTTGCAATTTGGGTACACACTTTAAGGACTACTCATGATCAGCTGCCTTTTAAGGTGCTGATGCAGACAGTGCAAACATGGTTGGTGCTGGGACTTTCCTTTTTTAATAGTTTACAAGTACGTAAGCTGTGTAGGCCAATCTCATTCTTTGATCTTTTTAGAAATAGACTTAGACTCACTGATGCATAATACAGAGACATTTCTAGGCACAAAAGTGTATTGTATGTGCACCCGTTAATCCAAGGTTAAGACAAGTTACAGTTTAGCCCTGGTCAGTGGACAAGGGTCCGACGTGGAAATTGATGCTTAATGTCATCACTGTTATGACTGGGCTTGTAATCAATCAGTGGTTAAATGTGTGATATATAATTCCAAATTAATGCAGAAGCTCTTTTTCTAGATATTACTTAGGTTTGCCCAGACCCAGACCTTAAAATATGTTGTCTGGCAAACTGTCTGATCTCTTTGGAAAACAGACATAGACACACGGATGCATAATACAGTGACAATTCTAAGTACAAAAGTGTATTGTATGTACATCCGTTAATCCAAGGTTAAAATAAGTTACAATTTAGTCCAGGTTAGTGTTCAAGGGTGCGATGTGGAAACTAATGCTCAATCTCATCACTGTTATGACTGGGTTTGTAATAAATCAATGGTTGAGTGTGTGATATATATAATTCCAAAAGGAGAAGCTCTGTTCCTAGATATTACTTGGTTTTCCAGATCCAGACTTTAAATATGTTGGCTGTTGAACGCATTTATGGGTTGGAGACATTGTGTGGCCAAATGGAACATATCATTAGTAGCTGTCGTGACACAGTACATTTAAGATGCAAGATAACAACCGGGTTTTTTTTGTGTCCAGTTGAGTCATTTTTTCCAGAACAGTGACTCTTCCAGCGTACTGACTGGGGTCCCAAGATTTTGGTTTGACAGTTTCAGACAGCACTCGCACATAACTACCTCCATTGAACCATTCTTTTTTAGGAATGGGGATTTGGTCGAGTGGATATGTGCATTTCCCATTTCAGCTAGGCGACTGGTGCCAAAGGTTGCAGGTTCGAGTCCCACTCGTTCCGAACATGAAATATATATTTTCGGCATTTCCTTAATGCTGGTGGATTTAAGTCCCCGATTCTGGAAATAAATGCCGACTCAGTAAATATACTGCATTACTGTGTTGATATGGCACTCGCACATAACTACCTCCATTGAACCATTCTTTTTTAGGAATGGGGATTTGGTCGAGTGGATATGTGCGTTTCCCATTTCAGCTAGGCGACTGGTGCCAAAGGTTGCAGGTTCGAGTCCCACTCGTTCCGAACATGAAATATTAATTTTAGTTAACACGATCATAACTTGTTATTGTTCCTATTTAACATGTACTTACATTGTGTTAAGTGCAGGTACCAGAGGTGCCTTGTTTCTCGTCAAGTAGTTTTTTTTGTTTTTGTTTTAATATTCTGGCTTGCTTTCTGCCTTCACAGTGCCGACGTATAGCAATAGTTTGGCCCTCTTTATAATTTATACTATCACAGGTGTGATAGTATTTGTTCAAAAAAGCTTTATTTATTGGGTTGATGTGGAATATTGTTCAATATCGGTGTCAAGGTGCAAACATGTAAGTTGACTTGATGTCCTTCAGTCACACAAAGTTTTGACCTTCCTACTCCATGTATTGGTCATGCACTATACTTAATACGCAGGTATTTTTTTGTTCATTTATTTATTTTTTATTTTCCCCGAGGTCTGAGAAGCTGCAAAGGCACAGTGTATACCTTGATTTTGAGTAGGAAGGATATGCTTATGTTAGCTTGTTATTTGTATGAAAGACCACTTGGTAAAAATGATTTTCTCTGGTCCCAGACAGATTCATGGTGGAGAGCAAGATAAGGCTCCATTCTGTGTTTGTGTTTGTTTCTTTTGTTTTGTGTTTTGTCCAGACAGTATGGTAACATTATTGTGTTTTCGGTTCACAGACTTGCGTTGTTATTACATATTCATCAAAGATATAGAGTACTGTCCTGG
Source organism: Hermodice carunculata (assembly GCA_964020975.1). Classification (NCBI taxonomy): domain Eukaryota; kingdom Metazoa; phylum Annelida; class Polychaeta; order Eunicida; family Amphinomidae; genus Hermodice; species Hermodice carunculata. The sequence goes on from OZ026612.1 coordinate 60,939,885, forward strand.
GCTTTGTTAATAACCAAAAATAAGTCCTTTTCCTTTCTAGAACCTCAAATTCCAAGGGAGTCTCAGCTGTATGGTACAAGTTATATAATAATGATGTTCACAGTATTAATCATGTTAATGTACACATACTGTGATCAAGTGTGGTTCTGCATCTATGTTTTCAATACGAATAGTGTCATTTGAATACTCGAGTGCAAGAAATACAATTTGAGTAATGGGTTATCAGCAAGAAAGGTAATTATTAAAGCTGACAAAGCCAATATAATATGAATACTGCTTTTAACTTTAAATTGTCATCTCTAAATGTCAGGGGTTTAGCAAATACAGTCAAGTGCAGATCCATTTTTCACTGGCTGCGTAAATTTCATAGAGGTATATGTTTTTTACAAGAAACTCACAGTGTGGTACAAAAAGAGATTTTTTTTTAAAAAAATGAATGGGGTGCGCCAATTTATTTTTCTCATAGTACTCATAACAGTAGATGTGTCGCCATTCTGATGCCAAATAATTTAGATTACAAAGTCCAGGATGTCATTTCCGATGACAAGGGAAGATTGCTTATTTTAGATATCTTGATCGACAATACAAGATTCATTCTAGCTAATATTTATGCCCCAACAAAAACTCTTGAGAAAGACCAGTGTGAATTTTTGGAAAATGTGCATGAAAAGATTTAGGTGTATCAAGGGGAAAATATAATTTTGGGAGGGGATTTTAACACGGTAATGAATCCTGATCTTGATAAGCGAGGACGGCAAAACATTGGTCTAACAAAATATATACAAAAGATTGAAGATCTTCTATTAGACGACCTAGATCTTATGAACATATGGCGTGCCAGGAACCCAGACTCTTTCATGTTTACCTGGCAGTCAAAAAATCCTGTAATTCAGTGAAGACTGGATTACTGGTTGATGTCTTCTTTTTTAACTACTTTTGTCACAGATGATAAAATACGGCCATCTATTAAAACAGATCACAGTCTTGTTAGTCTAGAGTTAAAAGGTAATTTATTGTGTATAAGAGGTCCTGGCTTTTGGAAGTTCAACTCCTCGTTATTGCAGGACTTTGATTACATAGGGAAAATTAAAGAATCACTCGGATCATGTAGAGAAAAATATGCAAATCATACAGATAAAGGTTTGGTGTGGGATGCTGTCAAACGTGAAATTAGAGGTATAACTATTAAACACTCAAAACGTAGATATAAGGAAATAAGGGAAAAGGAACAAAAATTAAAACAGGAATTAGATACTTTATTTTCAGACAAAAAAGATTCAGAATCAAGAATTGAAGAGATAAGATCACAGTTAACAGAAATAAATGATAGACAAACTAAAGGTGTGATGATTAGGTCCAAAGCCATATGGATGGATGCAAGGGAGAGGAACACAAAGTATTTTTGCGGTTTGGAAAAAAGAAATTATAAAAATAAGAGTATATCCAAATTACAAATTTCTGATAATGTGGTCTTAACAGAACCAGAAACAATACTTGAAGAGCAGTTTTCCTTCTACTCAAAATTATATGCCTCTCAAAGTAACGAAGAAGCAAATTTGGCCCTGAGACATTTTTTGGATAATGTAAACATTCCAAAATTGAGTGAGCAACAAAAACAGAAATGTGAAAGTCAGATTACACATGGCGAGTGTTTGGATGCCTTAAAGCTTTTTAGAAATGGGAAAAGTCCAGGTTCAGATGGGCTCACGGTAGAGTTTTAAAAGTTTTTCTGGCCCGACATTCAAGATTTTGTATGTGACAGTGTTAACCATGCCTTTGAAGTAGGTAAATTATCTATTGAACCGCAAAGAGGAATACTTACACTGGTTTCCAAAAAGGACAAACAACGAATCTTTTAAAAAATTGGAGGCCCATATCTTTATTAAATATAGACTACAAGATGATTGCAAAAATATTATCAACAGGTGTAAGAAAATTTCTTCCAGTACTAATAGACAGTGATCAAACTGGTTATATCTCAGGTAGATATATTGGTGAAAATATAAGACTAATATCAGATGTTATGCAATATTGTAATCTAAATAGAGTGCCGGGTTTGATACTAATGATAGATTTTGAAAAAGCGTTTGATACCGTTGAGTGGAATTATCTTGATCATGTCCTTAGAGTTTTAATTTTGGCCCTTACTTTACTAAGTGGATATCAATAATGTATACTGGTTTTTCCAGTTGTGTTATAAACAATGGATATGCATCACAGTTCTTCCAAATAACATAACTCGTGGAGTTAGACAAGGTTGTCCCCTTGCCCCTTTTTTATTTATATTAGCCGTGGAAATACTTGCAATAGCCATCAGAACTAATGTAAATATTAACGGTATTCAGATTGGCGACACTACTGTCAAAATCAGCCAGTTAGCGGATAACACTACTTGTTTTCTGGCAGATGCTCAATCTGAGTTTTATTACAAGAATTGAAATATTTTGCATTATGCTCAGGTTTGAAATGTAAACTAGAAAAAACAATTGCAGCACTAATAGGTAGGGAAAAATATTCTCCAGATTGGGGCCTCCCAGTAAGATGGTGTACAGAAAACTTTTCCACGCTTGGTATAACATTTTGTGACGATGAGAAAATGATGAACCATTTAAACTTTATTCCAAGGTTACAGTCATTTAAAGAAGTATTGAGAGTGTGGTGTCAACAGCGTATTAAACGTATTAATGATATTGTAGACAGAGATGGTAACTTTTTATCACATGAGAATACATATCACAAATACGGTTTACAAATTAATTTTTTGGAATATTTATCAGTTAGGTTAGCAATTCCGGCTGAATGGAAGCAATTTTTACATTCTGAACATCAAATAGCAATTGCTTCAATGCCATTTCTGAAAATTAAAGGGAAAAGGAAAAAGGTAGATTCTATTCAATGTAAAGATATTTACTGAGAATTTATTTACGCTGGAAATAGTGAAAAACCTACAGCATGGCATAGGTGGACAGAAAATTTCAATGTTAATGATAAGGACTGGAGGAAAATCCATTTCTTGCCTTTCAAATGAAACCAGACTGCAGAGTTTTCAGTTTTCCTTTTTACACAGATTTGTTACTCATAATTCTTTGTTGTTTAAGTATAAGTTCATTGATTCAGAACAATGCCGCTTTTGTGAAGAAGAGGATACTATTTTGCATAGATTTTGGTTATGTGAACAAATTGCTGGTTTTTGGGAACTATTTCAACAATGGTGGAATATATGTAATCCTAATGAGGTGATTCATTTATCCGAGACATTCAGTACTTTTGGTTATTATAAAGATGGAAACAAATATGCTTTAAACAATTGTTTATTACAAGCTAAATACTTCATACATTGTTGTTTGTGCAGTGAACAGAGAGTATCATTTACAGGTTTTCTCAATTTCTTGAAATATAAAGTAGAGGCTGAAAAGCATATTATGTGCTGTAATGAGAAGCAAGATTCTTTTGTTTCAGGCTGGGACTCTATCGCTGAATATCTTGATATTTTATCAACTAAGACTATTGTAGGAAATGGTTATTTTTATACAATCTATGAAAAGATTGACTCTTAGTGGAGGTTTCTGCATTCCTTCTCCTAATTTTTACGAGATGCAGAGCAACACATGTGTAAAATGAAGGTAAACACCATGTGAATAATATGCTGAGACCATATTGTAAAATCATCTTTTTGTTTTATGAAATGAAAAGGCAATAAAAATTTGTTTAAAAAAATGTTCACCAAGAAAACTCACCATCAGAATACAAGTGTTGTATTAATGGTACAGAACCTTTTTACCGACACTAAATTTTTTCGAACTATCAGTCTAAATACTCATTATCATTCTGTCTGTATTTTCGCCATTGGTGGCATTACTTACAAACAGTCTCTTGAAACTTGCCTGAGGTGAACAATTTCGATAGAATAAAGTGAGTGGATATCAATGCTGCACCAGGAGTCAAAACTCTACCAATCACTGTAAAACCCATCAGTACACTGACAAAAATCCTTACAAGTTGTAATATACTGTTTGAGATTGATGATCAGCTGACAACCGCAGTGCAAGATAATGATATAGCAGCATATGAGGCAGCTCTTAACGAATACTTAAATACATGTAAAAGACTGAAGGAGCAGCAAAATACTCCATTACCACATCAGTCACAACAGGCAAGATCTTCTAAATCAAAAGTGGCAACATCTGTCTTTGGAGAAGCTGATAGGCAAAATAATTGAAAAAACTATACCAAGAAGAAAAAGAAGGGTGACTTTATAAAGGGCACTCACATAGAGGATCTAACAGCCAACCCCATACGGAAGAGGTCCAATGTACAAGGTGCTCCTGGTGGGAGTGAATTTCATGACATCCTGTGGAGATCCAACAAAGCCAACACCATAATACCTCAATTAGTTATTCCTGATGCACCAAGAAAAGCTAGGAGACAACTCTGGTTTTGTTTGGTTTAAACATGTTTTATTTCTTAAGAAAAAGGGTTGGAAGACAAGCCGAAACTTATACAGACTCATCTCCTAGCGACACAACATGACACCTCTGTACATTAAGGTAGTGTATTACATCATCATGTGCATCAACAGACAAAAATCATGTCAGCAATAGTATAATGCAAGGTGTACAAGAAAACAACATAAAACCTAACACGTCAATATGTTCGGTCACTCTTCAACGGTGGGAACAACTTTCAATATTGCATTCTTGATACAATGCAAACACATTCTACAAATATTTAGGCACTGAAATTAATATGTACACCAGTATTAATTTCTACCATATGCTTTTTCAAAGTATAAATGGTTAGTTGGGGGGGGGAATGGAATATACTGATGTGTTTATAAACTCAGAATCGTTTTGTTAATAGTGCAAAGTCTTGAACTGCTGTAAACAAAAGTTAATTTTCTTCCTGTGAGGCCAAAAAACATCAAAATAGCAAGTTACTGACCGTTAATGGTATTGTACTTGGAATTACTTGATGGTGTTGGGTCCTAGCATAAACATGCCTGAAACAATGGAGCAGAAAGTGTTTTCTGGTCTCATGCCCCTGGCTGCAAATACAGTTAGGGCTGCAAGAGTGTACTTGAAAAGATGACAATTAAGAGACTTAGACTCTGTATATAAACGCATGTGGTGAATTTGCCAGGGCGTGAGTCACAATAATAGAAACAGGGTGGTTTTTCTAATTTGCTGTTAAGTGTTCTTTTGAAAGCTGCGACTGATGGACAGGCTTTCGTGACATTGTCTAGCAAATTCCAGAGCATTATTGGTCAAGGGAAAAAGGGGCCAATTCTTAAACTAATTCTACATCGCATAGCTGGGATAGTCAATGGATTACTCATGTTGTAGTTTGGTTCCAAAGATTGTGGCAATCTTTCTTGCAAGCATGAGGGCTTAATATTCTGTTTAGATAAATAAGTATTTGTTTTCCACGCCTTGGTTGCAAGATTCTGTTAGGTGTGTGTCTGAAGGTACCAGCTACAACTCTAACTGCCTCAGTTTGGACCCTTTCTGGTTGTTCGATCTGTTCCCTCATACAATTGTGTCAGAGGACACTGGCATACTCTAAAATTGTAGAGTTTTTCTTAGTTGACTTGGGTAACTTGTAAGTAGGTTTCCGCAGGCAATCAACTCTTTTCACTGCAGACTTATAAATTGAATCTACATGATGAGACCGGGTGACTTTGGAATTGAAATCAACGCCCAAGTGTCTCTGCTGCTCCAGTTTCGTGATGGACTTTCCATTTAGATATATAGGGAAGTTTTCCTTTTTCTGTTACTAAAGTTTAACAGCCCTGTTTGCCTTCCATTTTGTAATAAGAACCATTTTTGGCCCAGAGGGATAGAGCACTGAGGTCGCTATTTAGAGTGACAGCAGAAAGAAAATCATAGTCCTTTTTAGAGACTACAAATCAAATTGTATCATCAGGAAACATTCTTATGTTGAATTTTACGATAGATGTAGGTCATTTATGTAAACTAAAAAGAGAAGTACCGCCCCCCCCCCCCCCCATGGAGCCTTGGGGGACAGCAGCTACTCTCTGTCTTCTGTTGTCGAAAATTGTTATTAAACGACTCATATAATTTACCTTGGATTCCAAATTGTTCAAGTTTGTACAGTATCCCTCTGTGCCAAACACAATTGAAAGCTCGACTGATATCTCACAATACAAATTTGACCTCCTTATCGGCATCCATAGCCTCTGTGTTGGAACTTGGTTGTATGACGTTCAATAACACACATGGCTCATTACATGGCAAATTCCTTTTTCAGTTCCTGCACTGCCTGGTGCACTACAAGGAAAAGACCAATGAGTGAGGACAAGTACCCAGAGATACCACATGGGTACACCCAAAGATACAAGATGTACCCTTACATGGGAACCTCGTTGGCAGCCCATAGTAGATATGCACTGAGCAAAGTGGAACAATATACCCGTCAATACCCTTCTGTGCATGGCCAATATAATGTGGCCACAAACAAACTGCCATATGGTTGTAAATCATCTAGTCGGATAGATGAGGTCTTCCGGTTGTAGAACTTCATTTAAAGAAATTGTGGAAGGCAGACTATCAGAAATTCTCAGGTCAAGAATTTGCATCAGAAGATAATAGGTATTCTTCAATTATGAAATGGGCATATGCATTCAAAATAGATTAACCCATTGGAGAAATATGGGTCTTGGACTTAAAAAGGCAGTTTGAAAATAATTCTTAAAAGTGCTTATGTCGGCTCCTCAGACACCGTAAGTTTTGTCAATTGAGATTGGTCTGGTTATGAAATGGCATGTTTTTCTTTTTAAGTTATAGGTATATTTGGACTTCTGATATAAGTCCTATATACTTTCTGTATTTGTGGTCAATGTGTTTCGCATTCATTTTTTTTTTTTTTTGTATATCTGTTCACCAAAACATGTTTTGCAGGTTTTGTTTGATATTTAATAGCCCTCTTTTGTCGTCATTAGCATTTATACCTCACGCAGTTTTGGGGGTATATTGGAAAGAGTTTGTTTGTCCATCCATCTGCAGACACAACTTTGCATTTGTTAACAACTCCTACACTTCTGCATTGACATATTTGAAATTTTGCAAAGTAACTACACATTACATGCATTATATTTAGATGTGCATGCAGGCAGGAATTTCAGATGTGACTAGAGATCTCAATTCACATAACAGTCTTTGTTAGTTCTATGGACTGTCTGTAGACACAATCTTGTGTGTGCAACTCCCCCTATACTTTTGCATGTACTGTCTTTCATTCAAACATGGTGCAATAACTTTACACATGTTGCTTTAAACGCATTTTATTCGACAAACTTCAAATAGACAATACAATGGATGGCAAACCCACAACAAACATTCGTTTACCTGTTTACACTGATTTGGAAGAAACTTTTATCACCAGGTTGTAACGTTCCTGTACAGAGAAGGGCACGTCATGCTAATCATTCTAGCAGTCATTTTTAGGTGTATCACTTGATTATCTTACTGCAACATCATTAAACACATTTTTCTACCTCGCTTTATCATGGATTGATATGAAGCATGTGAGCGATAACATAACAATCAACATAAATTTTAAAAACGATTTCTAAGGGTATGACCGTGACCAGTGGTCACTACCTCAAAACTCAGAAACATTTAAAAAACGATCTCTAAGGGTATGACCGTGACCAGTGGTCACTACCTCAAAACTCAGAAACATTTCTTTTCAGGAATGAACTTATCTGATGGAGCCATGCACTCTAGCTATGGACCAAAACAACAATGTAATATGTAAACGGCTGGCACTGTAAAAAGCAAGCGCAACTTTAATCCTGATTGTAGATATATATATATATATATATATATATATATATATATATATATATATATATATAATATACATATATATACACACACACACACACACACACACACGTGTGTGTGTGTATACCATGCGATATCCAATATAAAGTTGACTTAGATTTTAACTGGTATTTTCCATATTACTTTGGATATTGAAAAGTAATGGCTGAAAAACCTGGGGTAATCAATTTAAACAAGTGGCATAATACTATGGCCATACAGTGATAACATGTTGAGTGTTCTGGCATTTTGCAGCTGGCTGCCAATCATTTGTACATTCAGGCGCTGTGCGTTTTATAGTAGAGGGTGATATGATGGGGATGTAGGTTTGTTGTTTTTGTCACGGTTATCATCACCATATTCACAATTTTAGTTAACATCATCACTGTGACTACCATTATCATCATCACCATCATCATCATCATCATCATGACCTTCACATTTTTCGTTACCATCATCATCATCACCATAACCTTTATCATTGTCATCGCTATGGCCTTCATCACTTTTTTTTGGAACCACAATCATCATGGTCACCATCATTACCATGACCTTCACCACGATGTTTGTCAGCATCGTCATCCACATTATCATCACCATGACCATCATTGTCCCCATCGTCACTGATTGTTGTTTCATCTTCAATTTCGGTTGACTCTTGTTTACCCAAGCGTTCAGGTGGCAAAGTGGCACAGGCACACTTGCTAGCTGTGGGTAACACAGCATGATAATGTAGCCCAGTGATTGCAATGGTATGACACTGGTGGGATATTGGAACTTATTTGCAGTGGACAAAATTTTTTCCATTGAAAGTTCCCCCATATTGACAAAACACATACCCTGGCCATAATACTGTTGCAATGACATATATTTAAACTGGTAATTTTGCCACATGTGTTGCAGGTGATGATCAAAATGGTCCACGTGTATGCAGAGAAGGTATCTTTGTGGCTCCTCATGAATTGACTGGTTTTGAAACGAAGTACAGGTACTGAATGGAGTGCTTCCATTTGGAACAGGAAAGTACCAACTGCCCTGAAAAAATAATTTTCACCACCTGCAACACGGAAAATAACTGTATCTTCTTTGAACATGGATGGTGAAAATATATACCTCTGGTCATATTTTTTCCATACTAGCAGTGACTGGTACAGGGGTCAAACTGTATCACATGCGATACATGCATGTTTGAAATTTCTGGCTAAAACATGTACACTCACCTATGTTAAAAATTTACTCATCAAAAAAAGAAACTTATGTCAGAATACACTTAAACATTATTGTATTTGTTAATGCTCTAGAGGCCAAATAATAATGTATATGAATGAAGCATAATGTCTTTCATATGTTTCGATGAAAAACGGTCGTTGCTGCTGCTATAGTTCATTGGACCATAGAACAAAAGGCAGTGAGGTTGAAAGACAAATCTTGCAAGTTTAGTAATGGGTGTAACCTCCATGTTCTCGGATGCACTCCTCAATGCGTTTTCGCATGCTTCTCACTACTTTGTTTATAAGAGTCTGTGGAATGGCATTCCATTGGTCCGCCAACAGTCTTTTCAAATCATCTGCTGAACTTGTCTCCCTCAAATGCTGCCTCATACGTCTCCCTAGTACATCCCACAGATGCTCGATGGGGCTCAAGTCTGGTAACTTAGCTGGCCACAGTAGACAAATTTACCCCCTGGTCTTGGCATGATGGTAACTTGATGGGTGTCCATGTAGGGGCTGGTAAAGGCGGCCGTTTATAGGATTTCTGGGGTCTCAGGTGATCACCTGGGTCATTGATGCCACAAAGAACAGGTGCAAAATGACACTGGTTTGATCCAGTGCATGGCAGATTCTTGTGCCATTTTTGAGACAGGAACTTCAATTGTGTTGCTTCATCTTATGTAAACAAAATCTGTCACTTTTGTGAAATTGGTGTTACATAACTAAGGGTAGTAAGGTGAGGCCACATGACTAACTTTTGGACCAACTATTTTCGCTGTATATGGCTTACAAAAAAAATCAAATCTACTTTATATTACAACATAAGTTTCTTTTTTTGACGAGTATATTAAAGCTATATAAGATTCAATTTATGGAAAATAAAAGTAAAATTAAATATAGAGAGAGTTGTCAGATTTTATTTATTTGTTTATCAGTCTTGGGCTAAATTATGTTCTTTAATTACCTGAATTAGATAGTATCATTACCATATCCAAACCGTAGTCCTAACAAAACAAATCCAAATCAATTCCGACCAAAGGCAATGTTCCTTGGTATGTATAGCTGAAACACATAAATTTATAGTTTGAATTTACCAAAAAGAGACCAAAACGTAAGTGCAAAGGTCCATAGGGTCGAAAAAGCCATATCTAGTTTTAACATGACAGAATGCAAAAAGGATTGTTTAAAATTATAGGCCTATTTCAGTAAATTGGCTTGAACAGGTGCATCATTCATGCACAACAGGAACATACAATTTATGAAAAGGGACCTAAATTTGCAGCATATCACAGAATTTGTAAGCGGAGGTTCTTAACGTGTTGAAAATGTCAATAAAATTCAGTATTTAAAAAGGTACTACTTGCAACCACCATCTCAACAATGATCATCATTCATATAAGTCCACAAAGCGACACCAACACCAACATCAATCCATCAGAAAAGCCCTCTAGGCCTAAAATGACCATCAATAAGAATCCAAACAACATGATTATATAATTCGATGTGTTTTAGGCATGTATTAAAGACATGATGTTGTTTTAAAGGAGATAAACTTAGAGTATTTCAAAAAGAAAAGTGTTTGAATTTCCAATATAGTAAGTACATTGGTTCAAATGTTAAACATCAGCCAGAAGCAAGTGACATTAGGCCTCAAACCATTATAACGTAGTCAAAAAATGCATTACAATAGTCAAAATTTGTAAGGATAGCAGTCACATTTCAAGTTGGTTTCCAGAGGTATTTTTGAAAGGACATTTAAATGTTCAAGAAAGCATAGAATCCCACAAGTCATCTAATAAGTCAATTATTAGGGTAATAATTTAGAATTCCCAAAATTGTAGTATGCCATTGTAAGTCATCTGTAAGTCAGCCAAGCATAATGTACATCCAACTCGTGGTTCTATAAAGTTCAAAAGGTCAAATTGTAAAACAGTCCTAATTATTGGAAAATTCTACTATCTTTATCAGAGAAAGAATTCGGTTTTATGAAAAGAAAGAAAGAAAGACAGAGATAGATAGAGAGAGAGAGAGAGAGAGAGAGAGAGAGAGAGAGAGAGAGAGAAAGAGAGAAGAATCATGTTGAAATTCCTAAAGGTAACTGTAAGTATAACTGTTTTCCTGTAACAGTTTCAATTTTTTTCATTTATAATCAGACGTAGTTCAACTTGTCGGTCAGTTGATTTAGATGCTAATTATTTACACACGAGAGAGAGAGAGAGAGAGAGAGAGAGAGAGAGAGAGAGAGAGAGAGAGAGAGAGAGAGAGAAGAGAGAGAGTACATTAAACACTTTGAGCCAACCTGACATGACTTTCACAATAACAAACTACATTCATCAGACAATTATAAAAAACATCAGTTTCACTACACTTGGAACACTTACTGCACTGCAATATGTGCAGAAAATGCCTGAATGTTCAAATTGTTACCAAATATATAAAAGTTCCATGAAAAGAGAAGCGGACCACAGTTTTCAATGATAGTGATGAGACCAAACCAAATACTAGTTTAACCTTGTCAGATCCAGGATCATTTACGAAATAGTAAGACATGCTAGTGTTCATCGTCAGAAGGATCCATGACCAACAGTAATGAGATTTAAACGAATGAGAGTATTACAAATTGAAAGAAAATTTCCTTACAAAATTAAATATAGTTATGCAAAATACAAAAATATGAGTGAGATAGTAATGGGTATGGCTATTTCAGTTCTGGGATATGGGTGATAAAAATAGGTGAGACAGTAGTGATATTTGGTTTTCAGTATTAATCATGAAATGAGTGCATGGCATAAAACTATTGACTTCTAATTCATGTAGGCCTACACTGCAGTAAAAGCTTTTTAATTGTAATTCAACATAGTGTGTGAAAAAAAAATTAATTGGGGATTACTATTTGGATATTTTTAGTTTGGCAACAGTGGGAAAAAAATTAACTACAGAATGTTAGCTTTTCAGTAACTGCCCCCTCCCCCTTCCCCCACAGCAGTTAATTGAGACAAGCACACTTTGTGCTACTTGGATGTGAATTTCACCCTGCAACCTTCCACTCTGGTAACGATCTGAAACAAATTTTACGCTGGGAAGGAAGGCACGACTCAACAACTTTCATGCTGGGAAGGAAGGCACTAACATGCTCAGGACGTGACTGCAGTGCCTGTGTGAATATTGTCTGCCAGAGCTGAGCTGTGACCTGATGCAGAAAGGGCCGCACATTATAAGCCTATATGTAGATGGTCCCCATGGGGATTTAAGTGATGCATGTTGGTCAATATTCAATACCTGTGAACTGAAAGAGTGTTTATCTTTTCTCTGTGAACAGTTAAAATTTTAAGAAAAGCATAATCGAGATTTTTTTTTAGTATAGACCTGTAATTCCATGACTCTTTGAAAGTTGAAGTGCACTTATTTCATCTGGTGAAATGCGTTAATGGCGATGGGAAACCACTCACCTCGGATTTTCACAATCGCATGTAGCCTAGGCTTATATAACGTTTGCATTGGTGGTACCAGAAGCAATATATTTAAATGTGGTATAGGGCCTACTATGGAAGGTATAAACACTCACTTCTTATATTTCACGAAAAGTGTAAAGTGCCAACCGGTTATAATTACTGTAAGCATCAGATTGGAATGTAATTTGTATCTGGGCCTAACTTGGTAAACCGAAACTTAACAAGTTCAAGCATCGATTTCATTTTCCTTAAAATCATAATGAAGACCCCGGAGTCCAGACACCCCCTGCAAACAAGGACGCCTTTCAAGAGATGCACTAATTTTTAGTATTAATTTTCAACGAATCTGAACAAAACAACGGACTCTTAAAAGCACCGCCACACTCCCATAAATCAACGCCACTCTTTTTTCTTTTTTTCGTGTGCTGTCTGCAGTCTCTGTGACGATTCGCTGGGAAACCCCACAGCCTGACTGGGCGGTCGTTTCTCCAGTTTTCCAGGCAGGGACACGTCCTAGGCCTAGGTTACTATCACTAGTAACTTCTTTCGGCGTTAGTGGGTGCGTTTCGGCGTTTCAGGGCGGTTCCCGGCGTTACACAGCGTTTGCCGGCGTTTGCCGGCGTTACAAACGCCGGCAAACGCCGACTAACGCTGGCAAACCCCACAGCCTGACTGGGCGGTCATTTCTCCAGTTTTCCAGGCAGGGACACATCCTAGGCCTAGGTTACTATCACTAGTAACTTCTTTCGGCGTTAGTGGGTGCGTTTCGGCGTTTCAGGGCGGTTCCCGGCGTTACACAGCGTTTGCCGGCGTGAGACGGCGTTTGCCGGCGTTACAAACGCCGGCAAACGCCGACTAATGCTGGCAAACGCCAAAATCCAATTAAGCCTTTTGGGGCTCGGCGTTTGCCAGCGTTTGACACCCTTTCAACGCTGGCAAAAGCTGTGAAACGCCAACTAACGCCGGCTAATGCTGGCAAACACTCAGTAGTCCTCTCAACTAGCAAACTCAATGGGATACATGTAAAATTTGAATTCAGTTGAACTGGGATTAGAAGGATCCATGGAAATTTGTGTCTTGTACTTGTACTTATCATTAATGTACTTTTATTTTTTATACTCAAGGGCAATACAACTTAATTATCTTTAATATTATGATGATGATTTATCCATTGAGGTGTATGTGTATTGAATGACTTTGCTCATGATCACTGATATATATATATATATTGGTCACTCCAATCTTGGTTGCAAAGTAAAGACAAACAAACAACCCTGTTTTCAAGTTTATTTAAACACAGCACAGCAATTTTTTATTGTTTGTACCGCACAAGTCAGCAATGCATAGCTTTGTGCTAGCATAGATGTAAATCCCTGTGAATATAATACATGGAATTTATTATTAAATTCCATGTATTATATTGAAGTCAGTAATGTATAGCTTTGGGCTAGCATACCTGTCAAGTCTTCCCCCATAAGGTGGGAATCTTCCACTTTTTCACCCCAATTTTTTTATTTACGAGCATAATTTTGTAATTTTAGCAGAATCTCCTGCATAAATATTTAGCATTTTCTATCATATTCTAAAATACAAATCTCCCCATGGATTTTTAAAAATCTACAAAAATCTACCTATTTGAGGTGTGGAATGTTGACAGGTATGGGCTAGCATAGATTCTGGGTGACTCTGACTATAAGAAGACAGAGAAATTGAAATCCATAGTAAAGACCATACGCAAGTGTGACATACAGGTAGCGGCTGACGTACAATAATGGATCAATGAAGTGGACATGAGTATCCCTTATCTACCAGACATTCCCGGATCTGTAATCAATGTCGTCATGAAATCTGTCACCAGATCTTTGAAATAGAAAGTAGAGCCATATTTAGATTTGCAACCCGCTCTGTGTGCCATTCCGTTGGACGATTTGAAGACACATATCCGGAAATCATTTCTTTCAGCCAACGAGGATGAATGTTTGAAAAATGAACCGGACAAAATTGAACAATCTGGATATGAGAATCTGGGACACTTTAATAGGAAATTTAGAGAGGCTGCACATTGTGCCTATCCAGGAGATAGGAGTGCTGATGCTGAACAGACAATTGTCAGAGCTTATACAAAAGCTCTGCACAATGCTGAATTAGCAAAGAAATTAATTGTTGAATCAAGACCACAGACTCTGGAGGATGCCATGAAATACACGGAGAAACAAGAGGCTGGTTTGGAGATGTTCAGAGGACTGAAAAGGAAAAGGACTGAGGAACCAATGGAGATAGGAGGACTGGAGGACAACATGAAGGAAGTACTGAAACTACTGGAGACCACTGCTAAAACCCAACAGAGCTTAGCGGATTGAATCAACAGGTTGGAAAGTCGACCCAACAGAGCCGCAGACTGTCGGAAGAAGATGGCCGACCAACGACAACAACAACAGAAAGCAACGTAGAGACCAACAAGTCATAAGTCTTTAAAATAAAGGCTGCAGCAGGGCACACTGGAAGTAGGTGGGACATTGTACTGACTTTGTCAGGAGTTAAGTGTTATGTTGTCCTCGATACTGGGGCTAGTGTGACCTTGTTGCATCAACGACTTTTCGATAAGTTGTGTCGTTGTATTTGACGTTCAAAACTTCTTCAACCATGCTCATTTATTGTTAGTGTTTCGGGGGAGAAATTAAATGTTTTGGAACAAACAGAGGTCAAAATTGACAATACTACTGTAGCCAAAGTTATAGTTGTAAAAGGAATTTCTCATGACATGATTTTGGGTCATGATCTTTTGAAGAACAGACAGGGCATTATAAACTATCCAAAACAAATGCTGACATTGTTTAGGAAGGATTGGCCGTTAACAACTAAGATTAAATATGGTATCAATGCTGTAAATAAACATGGAAAAAAGGATTCAACATGTAGTAACATCAGACAGATGTACAGAACATTCTGCTCTTGATCATGTATTAGAAAAATATAGTGATGTATTTAGTGATAAGATGGGCCCACATGGGTATTGTGACTTAAATTCTGTGTTAATACATACTCAAGGACATTCTCCTATAAAACAAAGGGCGTATAGAACTCCTTTGTCAAAAGGAAGATTATAGAAGAAGAAGTGGAAACAATGTTGGAAGATGGCATTATTCAACCAAGTTCAAGTCCTTGGGCTTCACCAGTGACCTTGGTACCAAAACCAGATGGTTCGACACTATTTTGTGTGGACTACCGGAAGTTGAATGACGTAACATAGAAAGATAGCTACCCTTTACCATCAATTCAAGACATCTTTGATTCGGTAAGTGGTGCTGGGATTTATACTACCCTAGATCTAAAGAGTGGCTACTGGCAAATTCCGGCTTCACTGGAAGCTATTCCAAATACAGCTTTCATTTGTCATAAGGGGTTATATGAATTCCTTAGAATGCCTTTTGGTTTAGCTAATGCTCTAGCGCAAATTCGCAGATTCATGGACAAAGTCTTATCAGGATTGATAGGAAAATGTGTATTTGTGTACATAGATGATATTGTTATATATAGTAAAGACAAAGATACACATGCAAAAGACTTGGAGGAGGTATTCCAAAGATTGAAAAATGCTGGACTCAAGGTCAAACCATCCAAGTGTTCCTTTGCAAAAACGGAAGTCAAACTTCTTGGTTACATCATAAATCAAGAAGGTATTTGTAGGAATCCAGAAGAAGTAGACTCCATTGTTAAAATGGATGCTCCCACGACTTTGAAAGGTGTTAGATCATTTTTAGGAATGTGTAATTATTATTCAAAAACAATTCCAAATTATGCTGAGAATGCTGCCCCTTTATATCAGTTGACAAAGAAAAATCAACCTTTCACATGACGAAAGAAACAGGACCAAAGTTTTCAAAAGTTGAAAGAACTTTTGCAATCACGAGAGGTCATGGCATATCCACAGATCAATAAGCCATACAAGTTATACACTGATGCTTGTGGTCATGCTGTTGGTGGTATCCTAGTACAGGATGATGAAAAAGGAGTAGAAAGGGTCATACAATATGTTTCACATCAATTGTCAGGAACACGATTTAAATGGGCTACTATAGAAAAAGAAGCTTATCCAGTAGTTTACTGTGTATCAAAACTCCTACCATATCTATGGGGGGCAGAGTTCACAGTGTACACTGACCACAAACCTCTCAGATCTTTATTTACTAAAGAAATGAGAAATACCAAAATCCAGAGATGGGCCATCCTATTAGCAGAATTAGGTGCTAAAATTGAGTACATAAAAGGAAAGAAAAATATCAGGGCAGACGTTTTATCTAGAATAAAACCAAGGGAAGAGGTCAACACTTGATACAGAAGAGTGGGTTGACCCTGACGCAATACAAGATGACGTAATGGACAGAATTCCATTAGAAGCAGATGAATTGAATCCAGAAGAAATAAAACAGAAACAACACGAAACTCAATTTGACGATCAGTTCACAGTATCTTGATCCAGCTCATTGCCATGAGGCCAGCAGACAAATAACATGCATGCCATGAGGCCAGCAGACAAATAACATGCAATCAACAATGTAATTGTAGTGTATTGATCCTGCTCATTGCCTTGGGGCTGGAATCAACTCAGTGCACAAAACATATCATACGTCATGGAGCATAGTGGAGTCACAGTTCACAACAGGATTGAAAATACCGTTTACATCCCACCCTGGGATCACTAACCAGCAGTCATCACATTCACAGATAGAATAGCAAGACTTCAATATCCACCAAGCAAGATAGTATTCATTAAATTTCTAAAGGTGATAAGATGTCACATTGACAACATAAAATAGTAACTGTCATGAAAAATAGTTGCAGAAAATTTTTCCAACAATGACAGAGAAGCTGCACCAAAAATGGGGTAAAACAGGAACCATCCACAATCAAAGTGACTAATTTATGGGTTCTCCAGACATGGAGACTAACAATCTATATACAAGACACACGCAACAAATACAAAATTCCTATGCACATTAACAGATGACAATATAAGCAGACTTTGAATTCAAATTCAGAACAAATAAATCATGTTTAAATTTCATACATACACATGCAAATATGCGCTCACATAAATACAATAGAGGTTGCAAATGAACGGAACTACATACACCACTTCAACTTGACAGACAAACCAATTGGCCTAAGCACGTAAAAATGACTTCAGCATGCATATGACACATGAATGTTTTCCATGTCCTGCTGAGCATGGCCGAAGTGCCTTGGCCACATTCGTGCAGTGGCACTGTAGAGACACCTCTGTGTCCAGCAGCTCGAGTGCTCCTTCACCACCATGCCACTGTCCATCACCCAGCATGCTAACACACAGGACCGTGTACTGCACGTTTCATACATACAATAATCAGTTGTAATATATGAAAAGAACGCCGTAGCTAGTATGCAAGACAAATATACCAAATAATACTGGATACACCGAGTGAAGTTCAATTTCATACAATATGCAAAGTATTGATTAAAATACTTGGTCACAAGATAAAGCAACCTGTATCCCTGATAAAATTTTGCACAGCTTTGAAAACAAATGAGTTGCATTTATTTGAACGTTCCTGAAACTCCAGTAAAAAAACGTTAGCAGTCTTTTGCCAGTGACATGCACTCCTTTTGGGACAATAGAGACACAAATGAAAAATTTTCAGTTGAGTGGGTTCAGGCATATGTACGTCGCAGTATTATGTTAAGGTGGCGGTACCGTTATGAGCGCGTAACACAGACTTGCAACTTTGACCTGATGCAAGTTGCCTATTTTTCTCATGTTACCAGCAAAACTATATATTTTCGAAATCTTACAGATGTTAGCATTATCAGGAATCATATTTGAATGTCATGAAATTAATTTTGATGCTGTTTGGAGCCGTTTCGTGAATGGGTATGAAATCACACATTTTGCAAAGATTTCTAAAATATTATTTTATTCTGACTGACAACTACCGAGAATTAAACTATAGACCAATACGCAGGAAACGTATCTTGTTTGACAAAAAATATGATAGGAAAAAAAATATGCAATTTTTAAGTTTGGTCCGTAAGACTGTACAGTTTCTTCATTTTGGGGGCCACAAAAGTCACGGAAGGAAGGGTTGGAAAGGTATAAAAAAAAATATGTTTCCTAGAGCAGATCCGTATCTTGTCAGAGCCGTTTATTTTGTGAAGATATCTTGATCAGTTTTCAGGAAACGCCTGCAGAAAAATTGATCGATTTATGAAAAACTTGCTTTTGAGAAAAATGGCGATGAAAGGCATGATTATCAATCTTGAAGCATTGATTGGCTCTTATATGAAGAATACTGACTCCCGCGGCCCAAAGTTTCTAGCACAAACTACAAACATGTAGAGGTTCTCATATCTGGCTTTGAAATTAAAAGAATCGGGCCTTTTAGTGGCTAAAAAAAGGACTTTTTGAAGTCAAATCCTTCAAAAGCCACCATGCAGTCAGCTTTGTGTGGCTGGTTTCACATGCGCTGCCCGACACCAAAGGGTTCAGTAAGTGGATTAGGGGAGTCACCTGACCTTGACCCAAGCAACAGGTTGTTTAAAAATGGCGACTGCCTGGTGGAGCGGGGAGCGGTCTGACAGTTTGTTCGGTAAAGTTTACTCATCTGGCAGGATTAGCTCACTCACTTCTCATCACCTCCGATCAAAGACAAAAATGCCTTTATTACAGCGATGGTTTGGTACTTCGGCCTGCAGTGTTTTAAAAAACTTTGAGCGAGTACAACCAACGGTTAACTTGGATAATTTTTACGATTGGAAGTGCAGGAGACGAAAACTGAAAAATGCCCAGGTATCAACGGACGAAGAAGCAGATGAAAGGGAGTGTAAAGCAACTACTGGCAAAGAGGAGAGACGAACAGACTACAGACACAGTCGTTTTACAGGCAAATTGTGCCACAGGTAGAAAACTTTTGGGCGATGCGGTCCAGCCCCGGGACATGGATCATTGCACGGAGGAGGCTGTGTTGTGTGACCCTTTGCCACCCGAGGATGTACACCCGGTCCCTGAGGAGACAATTCGACCACCAAACGGTAACCATATTGTCAACATGTCTGTTCTGCAGACTTTGATAGACTGTGCTGCAGTTTGTGGACATTGTCATGTCGGCAAGTTGACATTGGTTGAGGATCATGCACGACGACGTGGCTGGGCTTCGTATGTCACACTGAAGTGCAACAATGTGGAATGTACTGCGCGAGAGGCATGGAACTGGACAAGCAAGGCTACAGATACTGGTGCACGGGAAGTCAACAAGTTGAGTGTCTTAGCAATGCGAACCATTGGGAAGGGACAGAGAGGAGCAGCTACGTTCGCAAGCCATATGAACATGCCGGCACTAATCCTGAAACCGACCTGGAGAAAACACACAGTAGCATGGGGTGATACAGCTCACGAAGGATTACAGGAAGATTTTGACAGGTACCGTAATGTTTTTTATGTCTGTGCCAACATTTCAATCTTTATTTATTATGGTCATAAGTCGATTTCAAACTTTCAGTTCTCAAAATTGCAGGGCTTGATTATTGACAATGATCTAGGCCTATACAGGCAGATGCTGTATTGAATGAATGATGGATATTATCCACTTCACAGCAGAAACATCTCAAAACCCACACGTGAACATTTGCCATACAGACGGGGGGGGGGGGGGCAGGGGGGAGGAAGAGTAAGGGTTTTCCGTACTGGCGTATACTGTTTTTTTTTATTTACTGTAGGTTTATTAGCGTACTTGAAGCCCTCTTATTTTGCGTAGTACACTTTAGGCATAGACAACATTTTGGGAGATTTTCATTTTCTATGCTGCGTACTGTAGCAAAATTATTACCTGTACCAGCGTACTGGAACCTCCCCAAAACCCTTCACAAGACACAAGTACCAGTTGGTACAAAATCGTGTCAGGGACGTATATATACGTCCCTGGTTGTGTATACAAAAAATGAATTCACTGTGTTAGTTGCATACTCTTTCAATATGTGGAGTGTCCATCACGTTTGTGCACTGTATAATGTTGCCTTCCTTGGCTTACGCAAAAAAACGGACAAGTTGAATACTACAAGACACTAAGATGACACAATAGACACAGGTCCGAAAGTTCAATTGGAATGGGAAGGGGGGCGCGGGATGGGAAATAATACAAGAAGACAGGGAGTGGTGTTTCAAAAAGAGAATATAGTTCAAAACATGCACCAGTTTTTCCTGGCAATTTCTTTATTGTCTTCATAGGGCTATCCTGAAAGCGAAGAGGCAACGGATTAGGGAGGGCCTAGTGGAAGGAGTGGATCCCGAGGTGGAAATGACAGAAGACGACCTGCGTCAACTAGTTGTGGACCTGCCGGTATCCATGGATGGTTCCTGGCTGAGTCGGGGTGCCAACAGTAAGCACGGGTTTGTGACGGCAATATCAGCAGACACGGGGGAGGTAGTGGACAGGCATTACATGAGCAGAACGTGCAGGGCCTGTCAGCAATGGGACAACAAGGACAAGAACAGTGTTGAGTATCTGGACTGGTACCTCAATCACGGACCTGACTGCCTCATGAACCACTCAGGAAGTGCTTCTGCCATGGAGGCTGATGGTAGGATATGATTTGGTAAACTTCAGAATAAATAATATTGTGTATCGTTTTTCATTGATAAGTTAGCGGACATCCTTGTCAAAGTTATATTGAACAAAGAATAGACTGAAAAATAGAAAGACACTTGACCAAATCTACATTGAACTGATATGATATGCAGTCTACATATTTATTTTTAAAACTTCATGTTTGCTTGTACAAGAAGAGCAAAAACCAGCATTGTCTGGTACTACTTTAGCACCAGAACAAATTTCCATTGCTCATGTTTCAGCTGTATTGCATAACTTCCCCCCTCCACCTCAAACATGTGAAAATATACATGTAACAATGTAGCTACCTGGGATAAGATAAAACATCAAAATTTTTATTTATAGCAGTCAAATAGAATTCTTTATTTTATTTCTTATAAGTTTTCCCAACTTCATACATTTATGTTTTCTCATCTACTTGATCACTTATCATTAGTCAGGAGTCAAACAACATTTTCCGTTGAAATGTTGGATACAGAAAATATGCAACAATTATTTTATAAGGACTGATTGTGCAACAATGCCAATACTTCAAGTCTTGTACATGATCATGATTATGAAAATTCAGATAATATTCATGTAGGCTAACTTTGTATTTTTACAATTTGAATTTTTTAGGGGCTGCTGAGCTGTTTAGCAGATCTATGCACAAGTACAATGTCAGGTATAACCCATACATAGGTGACGGCGACTCATCTGCGTACAAAAGAATCTGCAAGGAAAAACCCTACGCCGAAGACTTCACTGTGGAGAAGGAGGAGTGCATCGGGCACATTCAAAAAAGAATGGAGACAGGGCTAAGGAGAGAACTGGAGAGAAACAAAGGTAACCACAGTAGCCACTAGGATCATAGCTTCATGTGAAAATGATGCATCATGTTTATTGTTTTCCAATCAAAGTTTACACATTTTGAAAACATGGCAAACCGAGATAGAATAGAGGCACAAATGATCTTCCCGTCGGGTGCTGAATGCAGGTTTCACTGTATATATCATGGTATATGATACTTTGCTTGAAAGTTCAGACGATCAAATGAGACTTACTGAAAAAAGAGAAGATGCTAGAGTTATAAAAAAATTACTTCACTTCCAAATTTATATCCTCACCGGTTCATTTCATCTATTTTGGCATATGTATGTTCATAGATCATTACTATATATATATATATATATATATATATATATATATATATATATATATGAAATAAAACCCATACACATTCACAAAATCTTCACTAATGAAAGTCTATGTTCCTATTGTTGTAGGAAAAGTCCTCTCTGACGGAAAGTCTCTTGGTGGTCGTGGGCGACTGACAATGGCACGAGTCAACGCCCTGCAGACCTTCTATGGTATTGGCCTTCGGACTTTTGCAGGGGACCCAGCAGCCTTGTAGAAGGCAACCTGGGCCATGCTGAAACATTATGGGGACCCGCCTAACCATGAAGACTGTCCCGAAGGAGAGTCTAGTTGGTGCAAACATCAACAAGACAAAGCACTGGGCACAAATACTTACAGGTAAAATGTGAAAAATTGATGAATTTAAATTAATTATTTCCAGGACTAAATATAAAATGAGTATCTTGATTACAGTATTCAGAATTTCAAGATCAATGTATATCATATTTATGGTCCAAGTCATGTAAATTTGATTTTTCCACGTAAGCTCAAAAGGAAAGTCTGATGTCTGATTATTTGGTCTTCTTTTCTTTCTTTTTTTTTAATTGTTGATATTGTATGTTATAAGAGTACAACAGACCCTTAGTTATCATTTTCCTATCCGCAATACACATAATCCATATACAGTAAAATTCAACAGCTCTCACACACACACACACACACACACCCGGCTCAAATTCACAGTGCAAGTGCAACGGGGGAGGGGGGGAGTGACTTCTTTGCACAATATACATAGTATTATAGATACAAATATTTATGATCATTCAAATAAAGGTCAGTAAAAGTTTTAGTTTGAATGATCATGCTGCATGAATTGGTACTTTATTTCTCTTGTAGATATCCTGGATGTTCAACATACATAAACAGGTTTATTTTTATTTTGTTATGATATTTCTTTCTTGCAGCATAGAGAATCCAGAAGTGATTTGTTCAGCAGGCAACTAGACACCTCACCCCCCCCCCCCTACACCCAGACAAAACACAGAGTTTGATTCAAACCATTAATTTTGCATATATATAATTTATGTTGCAGGCCTCCTGCCCACCCGCTGGCACCTGCTGTCACAGAGGCGATTCGGCCGCTCTTCCAGAAGCTTGCGGACCCTGAACTTCTAAAGTCTTGCAGTCGGGCAGTGACACAAAATGCTAATGAGTCATTGCACAACGTGGTTTGGAACATAGTCCCAAAAAAACAGTACCACTCTCCAGAACAAGTCCAGCTTGGGATCGACCTTGCGATACTGTGGTACAACGGAGGTAAACTGGCAACAGCTGCGTTCCTGTTTGAGGAGGAGGATATAAAACTAAATGATGATGCAAAGGCCACACTAAAGTGGATGGACAGTCGACGGCTGCAGGATTGTGCCTACAAGGCCACTACATTAGCAAAGGACAAACGCAAGGAGCGCAGGCAAAGTCAGTCCTCGCAGCTAGATGCGTTTAGGAAAGACGAGGGCCCTATGTACGCATCAGGCAGATTCCATGCCAGTTCAGGTGCTGCTGTGCCAGGCAAACGAGCCCCGCCCAAGTGCCGCAAGTGTGGACAACCACGTAAGGGACACCCAAGGTGTGCACACAGCCAGACCAAGATGTGTAGGGAACAATTCAGATCACCATGATACATACATTTATGTGATAAGTGACGTTGTACTATGGATGGCATTACCCGTTGAATAAAATACTTTTGTTGTTGTTTGTCTCATTGATTGTTTTCTTGATTCTTTAGCCAATAAATCATTGTCCAACTAGGATGCATTACATATATATATATATATATATGTAACGACTTCATTTTCAGAACCAGTAGCACTAGACTGTGAATTATAAATGACTGGCAAGATTTATTTCTAGATATGTGACAGACCTGTTATGAACAATCAACATTATTCCAGAGAAGTTATTTCATGCAAATAAAGTAAGGGTTGAAATAATATGGCCTGGGAAAATAAGGACCTGCTGCATAATTTGAAAAAATACAACCTAGACTACATCCATTTTTATATTTACAAATTTTATTTACATGAAAACTAGATGTACATGTTCTACAAGACAAATTTGGGTAACATTCTGAACTATCAACTTGGTGAAAAGATCGAAAGTTGTATAAATGCTGCAGGAAATCATATCCTTCGGACAACTGCTCCAGATAGTCAGAAAATAATTCCAAGTGTTGTTATCTGGGACTTGCTCTCAAACTCCTAGCCCATGAGCAGCAGTGAATAAATCTCATTTTCCACTGCGTCATGTTTCTCTTCAGCTGGAGAGCTGTAACGCCAAGTTTCAAACTCGTCACAAATCCTTGGCCGTTAGATCTACAAAAGAAAATTAATAAAAGTATCAGTCCAGGTAACAATACGGGCCAAACTGACTGTATAACACTTGGTTACACATGTATTGTAAAAAAAAAATTCCCTTCGTCATGGGACTCCTGGTACTCTCCCGATACGAAGGGGGGGGGGTGTACGTGTTCAAAATGATAAGTAAACTGCTGGACATATTTTACCCGAATGTGATGGGGTTTTGTACAATTTTCGGAATATCATTTTCCATGTATTTTGTTGGAAGGGAACTCCTTGTATTTATTTGGAAGGGAACATTTGAAAGTTACAACTCAAACTCCCAAGATTTACTCCTATCTGTGCTGATACATGCAAATACTGAAAATCAGAAATAGGTCCGACAGCATTGTCTAGCTCCGGCTACTTGTTGAATATTGAAATGTTGTATATTTGCTCCCATGTGCATCCATGGAAAAACTGGGAGAGAAAGTCGGCATGATCCACAACCTTTTGAAAATGTCCATATTCATTATTTGCGAGAGCCAAACAATAGCTGTCAACTGAAAGTAGACTGTGATGAAATAAAAAATCTTCTGCATATGAACTTACATACGTACGTTGACATGGTAGATGTATTAGTTTCAATGGGCAATTACTAGAACGAAAACATTTACGGTAATATGATAGAACAAGCCCTAAAGAAATATTACTTTTCATTCTCTGTCATAATATCGACGATCCATGGTCATATCAATGCTACGCAAAGAACAAACAAATAAATAACAAACACACATATACTTACCCCAGTTGCGTAATCTCGTCTAAGTGCCGTCTCTCCCACTGCAACTAACTCGGCGCCTTGACGTTTACGTAGCTGGGCTTTAGTTTCTTTTTTCACTTTAGGTATTTTTCTGAATTTGCTTTTAGGATTTTACACCTTCTGTGATCTTGACTGTACTGTCACTGTGTGAACATGAACGGAGACTGATTGTAAGATAGTCAGTTAGATCATATATGAATGCCACATTGGCACCACCAAAGTTGAACCAGAGAGCCACCGAACTCACAATGTTTCATGTTCAAATGAAATGCGACAATAAATAGGAAACCCATGATGAAATTCAACATAATGAAGGACACCAGTATGATTGTTAAATTTCGCTGAATACGGTAATGGTTTCCGGGGGTTGCGTATCGGTATTCGATCGCAAACCAAGATCAAAGGACTCCGAAGTCAGCATCGTTTATGTTCCATTTGGAGATATCACGCATCCCGAAGTTCATATCACAAATAGGAACACCCCAAAAACATCAAAGTCATCCAGTTTTACATCGTTGAACAGCCTGTTTACATAACGTTAATCGGTTCTGTAGCCTAATCAGCTCCGTTCCACTTCAGCGTGCCGCCATTGTTCTGGGCGACGGTCGTGTGCCACTTCCCGTTGCCAGGTATGTGGACGATCGCGGATTGCTGCGAAAACACCGTCGCAAACTACCATATCCAAACAAAAAGAAACCAGCACGTGTACTAGACAGCTAAACTTCCAAAAGTTTAAACGCAATTTTCTCATATAAATATTTAATTTTTTAATCTGATTTTTTGTGACAATATACTTCAAGTATTGTGCTTTCAGGAAATGATAAAAACCCATTTTGCGATACGGGAAAGTTAGGCCCCTACGCCACAACGATGCCGCTACCTTAACATTTAAAATATTGATATTGAGCACAGAGAAACCTAATTACAACGGAGTATGACAAATACAGTGAAACTTCATTATAACGACACTCAGATATCGATTGCACAAGTCAATGTATTTAATTCGTTACTAAAACACTTTACATATCACTGGTCCATTCCTTCATAAGATAAGGCACATTACTTTGTCGGGCTTATTTTTTTTCGCCATATAAAAGGCAAATGCTAAAATTTACGGGGTTTAGTGTCCCATATAGGTTGCACAATAATTATAACTGATAACCATTTGAATAATTTGGGGATTCTGTTATTTATTTTATATTATGGCATTATTACTAATTCCACGTATGTGTTTTTAACACATTTTCAATAGAACAGTCTTTTTCATAGGATCCAATAAATAAGATAAAAGGTAACACTATGTTTTAAAACATAAACTTAGTAAGAGCTTTTACTTAGTACGCATGCAGTTTGGTGTTGCATAGATGCTAGAACATAAAAAATATTCGCTGGATACAATAAAATAATTTTTCAATTGTGTAATTTACTTCATACATATACAACGCTGATAAATGAACATAGTTTATCGTGGAACTGTGTTTCAAACCTAAACTTAGTGACCGCTTTTACTAAAACCCACAAGGTTTGATGTTGCATAGAAACTAAAGATACGCAAGAGACAATAAATGACTAAAACATACCAATTGTACACAAAACACAATAAAATAATTTTCTGGTGTGTTATTTACGTCATATACATACAATATCACGAATTGAATATATTTCATTGCAGAACCCATTCAGTGGAGCCCGTTTTTCCTCACAATGTAGTCAATTATACAAACTGTTGTTGAGAAGTTCATGAGATAAAAGATGATGTTGCACACACAAATGAGACAAAAAGTGATGTAGGTCTGTCAGTTCCAAAAATATTGCGGGGCCACAGAAACAGCAAAGGATTAATATACACAAAGACAGATGGTTCTTAAATTTTTAGAATTTTCAATAATTGGTTTTAAACATAATTACAAAATAATTTTAGAACCTAGCTACATAGTCTGACATACAATAAAAATAAGCCATTGCAAGCCAAAGTTAATACTGCTATTTCCGTTCTGCATTTAAAAATGTGTGCATACACTCAAGAACACATTGATTTCTGTCAAGTAACCACACTTCATAGCCATCGATAGAGGTATTTATTTACAATAGTTGCAGGCATTTCGATTGTGCAAATTAGATTCATTATTGTTGGCTTGTTTGTCACCAACATTATGTAGACAAGAAACCGAGATCTCCTTCGATGCCTACGCCTCTGGTACCAGCGAAAGACGAGAATCTTCAATTCATGTGCATGAAAAAGGTTGTGAAACTTACATGATTCAGTTTGATTTATCTTATAAAGGATTGTTTTATTGAAAAAAAAGTGTCCATTTGAGGGGGCCCCCACAAAGCTGGTTATGTATGTGATGCGTCAGATAATATGAACAGCATTGGCGGTTATAATATGACGCATTGCGTAAAATACATCATAAGATAGCAATGTGTCTGATGCTAATCGTTCCCTACGTAATATTCATGCCTCCGATAAAATGCATTAAAATGCAGATATTCTCAATATTTCTGGCGGGGGTCATGTTTGCCTGTATATCATCGTAACGTACTGATAAAGTTAGGCATTAGGCTTGCATGTATGCTATCAGTAAAAAATATTATTCCAATAATTCAAAATACAGATGATTAAGGTTACACAAAAAGGAAAATGTTTGTAATTTTCGTAACTGCAAATACGCAAGTTATATTTATCACTTTCTACCATGGCCTATCCAATCAGAAACGCCCTTCGACTGAAACAGTTTTCTTTTGTACTGTAGAAATGAACACATGTAAACAAAGACAGCTTATTCCTTGTTCTAATGTCATGCTAAGATATTCGTCAGATTCCTGTAATCTTAATACAAAGTGAACATCTGGCAAATATTCATTTGGATGGATAACTACATCGTTCAGACGAACATTTACAACGATTTAGATTAATTTCATTCATGTAAGGTCCAGAGGTGAGCTTGTACGTGATTTTCGACGACAGTAATTTCGTAAAGTTATGTTTACAAAGACGTGATTTTGACTTCAATACGGAAAAGATATAATCTAATCGGAAATGCAATTCGACTGAAACAGATTTATCTAATGCTGCAGAAATTGATACCTGTTTACAGAAACAGAGTACGCTCTGTTCCACTTTTTGTGAAAAAATATCTTGGTTAGACTCCTCTAAACTTAATCAAGAGGATACATATGGAAAACAATCATTTGTAAGGAAAACCACATGGCCCTAAACAACGTTTACTGTAATTTTCTAGTTTCATACAGCTGGGCAAGAGGAGGGCTTGTGGGTTTCGAATTGAAGCAGTAATGTAAAATATCTTCACAAGGCCATGTGTCGTCGAGTAAGCATTGTAGTTGAAAATACTCAACTATTTCCCTGTCTGTTTACATACATGTACCGGTAGGCAGCCAACCCCTGTTTGTCTGAGCAGGCTGTTATGGCCGTTGTTTTGAATTTTTATTTTCTTCTTATTTAATATTAAAATTTAAAATTTCTCTTTTTTTTCAATTGTAACATTTCATGCAGCGAGAAGTTTTAGAGCGTACAAAAAAACACACAGCACAGAGGCACAAAATGTAAAACTAATACTCAGAGCAGTGCCACTTGCTCCGCCAACAGGTGCCTGCGTCGTTCTTTTGGGAGTGTCACAAGAGTGCACAGCGTTAAGAAAGCCATCGTCTGGTATTGCCACGAGATATCTGACCGTGACCTGCATGACGAATGTGCCCACATCCCCTTGCATGCAGGGATGTTGCAAAGCCCTACTCAGAATTTCTTTGCACCCAGGATAACATGTTTTACCGGTCATATCACAAGCCATCAGAACACCCTTAATGACTGCTCTGTTTTCTTGCCGCCATTTTTTGAAGTCGCAGCCGTTTATAATTTCTGCTGCATTCAGAGGATTCATAATGTCCTGGTCACAATGCTCCAGTTGACCATAGCTGACGCAAAAGGAGAAGTTGTTTGATACTGGATAATAGTTGATGAAAGAGTAACACATTTCCGCAGAAGTGGAGTCGCCATAGTATACAGTTTTCTGTGCGTTTTTCGAGTTGAATCCACATTTAACTACCAACTCGTCTCCCGCAGACAACTGTGCTGGTGGCGTAAATCTTTGAAAATCAAATGCAGTAAAGTGAATAAATGAATATCTAGTAACCAAAACACGTCACAGTGCGCTTTCACATAACGAGTCTGACTTTCATATCCCCATATTTTCAAGTTGGAGCAATTGGACGTCTCGCGGTTTGTAGCCTACATTCACTTCAAAGTATATTTCTGGGAGGATGGCTAAAGTGGAAGGCACGTCGCCTTTCTTTGGAAAACACCAAATTTTAAATCTTGAATGACCTCGAATCGTTATATAATTATTTTTCAAACTTTGCACCTATACGTTATTGATAATTGTACTTCTAATGAATATTGAATACAAGTTGAAGTACTTTATATTCTGCTATTCGGGGGCATTTTTAATTTGAAATATCATCAAATGTGAAGCAGGTACAGATTACCTCATTCCCTCTTACATACCTCTAGCTTTATCATAATCGAAGCCATTCTCCTTTGATGATACACAAAAGTATTCCATGTTACGTAAATTTTCTTGTTTAGTTTCTAAAATGCATAAATACAGATTTCAGTAAATGCATATCCCTTGCATGTTCTTTTTCGCGTTCTTGTTCTCAACAGTACTAAAAACCAAAGGAACCCCCATACGGTACTTTAGAGAAAATGTTACATTATTATCAAGTATACTTACGTGTAGATAATTGGATTGTCATAATTGAAGACATCCTGCTTGATCAAATCTCTAACTTTCGTCCCATTGTTGTGAAGTTCAAGGTTACCAGACATTCCTGAATAAAGTGAAACACTGGATAACTGTTACACCATAATTAAATTATCTGTCTCCATTCGCAATGACGATGCTAAAGCCAACAGTGAAAAACCATTGCCTGACATCCAATGGTGCTCAGCTATAAAAGGTTAACTAACGTAAGAAACTTATACAAAGCAAAATATCTTTCTCGTTGGTGACGTTGGCATGGATGTCATCTGTGCTGAATCTCAATGAGTTTAGAAAAACATGACCCATATTCATAAATTCAAACCCACATGACAGCAAAGAGATTCCAGAGTTACCAAAGCATCAACATTCATGTTCCAATACCAATGTGAAGAAACAAATTTCACTACTGACTTGAGACAGGCAGTCACCCATAAAAGGCAACTGGTGGTTTTAAACCGGTCCTCTCAACCTTTGAAGTAATTTTCATTAATTACAGACTATAGTGTTTCGAAAATGAATAGGCCGAACCACTCAAAACCCAAAGTTTATCACTTCTGCCAAAAATAATAAAATACAAGTGCACAGTGATCCAAAGGATCTATGTCCCCCGATACAACATACAGAAGAAAGCTATACCATGTATACAGCATGTCTGGATGCACAAAAACTAAAAATAGGTCAAGGTCAAAAGCAATACATGGCGCACATGCCCTGGTATGATACATCTCTGGTATAAATTCATTTTTCTATCTCTAAGGGTTCTAGAGATATGCTGCCAGACACACGAAAATGGATATGTTCCTGGGCCAAACCGACGTACAGGTTGACGGACACAACCCCTATTCCTACTAACTCTATGTCCCCCTATGCCGCTTTCAGTGGTAGGGAACAAAAAGACTAAAGAGAGCTGGTAGGTTTATCACTTTTTTGTTCTCTTGATTAGTCAGTCAACCGAGTTTACAGCAAAAGAAGAAAGTAGGCCCACATGGTTTTTCTGATATTTATGAATCTGGAACATTATAAACACACTCTACCTCCATTACAATTACAAGTTGGAGAACACAGCCCACAGCCCACAGCCCACAGTTCAACATAGTCAATGAAGTATTTATTGAATAGTTTAGAAAAACATGACCCACATTCATAAATTTCAAACCCCTCAATGACAGCAAAGAGATGCCATGGTTTTAACCAAGCATCAACATTCATCTTCCAATACCAACGCGAAGAAACAAATTTCACTCCTGCCTTTAGACAGGCAGTCACCCATAGAAATCAACTGGTGTTTTATACTGGTCTTCTCAACCAATGAAATATTCTTCATTAACTACCGACTATAATGTTTCCAAAATGTATAGGCCTAAACACTCAAACCCCAAAGTTTATCACTTTTGCCAAAAATAAAAAATTAAAAGGATTCCTGGTAGTCCTATCACTTTTTGTTCTCCCGACTAGTCAGTCAGCCAAGTTTACGGCTAAAAAAGAAAGTAGGCCTACATCATTTTTGTGAGATTTATGAATCTAGAATATTATAAACACACTCTACCTCCATTATCATTATGGGTCTGAGAACACAGTCCAGAGCACAACATAGCCAATGAAGTATTTATCAAATGGCTCAGAAAAACATGACCCATATTCATAAATTTCAAACCAACAATGAAAGCAAAGAGATTCCACAGCTACCAAAGCATCAACATTCATCTTCCAATACCAATGTGAAGAAACTAATTTAACTCCTGACTTCAGACAGGCAGTCACCCATAAAAGGCAACTGGTGGTTTTATTAACTACAGACTATAGTCATAAGAATGAACTTCACAAGCAATTATTGTCCCCAGATGACTTATACGTGGTCACTTTTTGAGTAACCATAACTATCATGTAAATTGATGTTAATACATGCAAGTTTTAGTAATTTCGGTATTAGTCAGTATACTTGCCTCTCAATTACCATTGCCAAGACTTTTGTGTGTGGCCAAAACGCCCAAAACAATTGAGCTGGGTTGCTCAGTTGATTGTTCCCAAAAACCTGACAGTTCCGACAGCAGAATCCCAGCCTAAGCCAGGAGACCCTCCTTTCTGACTAGCACAGCACCACACTGCCCTCCCCCCCCCCCCCGGAATTGCCCAACTACCTGACACTTTAACTGGAAGTTTTGCATTTATGCTCGTCACAAAGTGACTCACATTGTAGTACCCCACCTGGCCCACATGGCCTGAATGACCGGTGGGTGGGGCCACCACCCCATCTCTACAGGCTGACCTCTTCTCCTGAGTTGGTCAGCCAGGACATTTTGTAGTCCTGGGACATGCTCTCACATGTGCAGACGTCATGTTGAAAGCACCATTGAATGATGCTTTTGGTTAGCTTCCTCAGCTTCAGGGAGCAAGGTCGGCCTCGGAGGTTGAGGTAGGCAATTGCAGTCCTGTTGTCGCACATAAGAGGATGTGTTTGTGCTCCACAAGGTCCCAGAAGTGGAAGAGCACTAGGTGTATCACCTCCAGTTCCAACCAGTTGATGTCTGGCCACTAAGACCAAGAAGAGTCCGTGTACATGGTGAAATATGCCTGAAAGGGTGACAACATCTGTCCTGACACTATGTTCTCCTGAATGGGGGGGGGGGCATACTGCAAGGGATGACAGTGATGGCAATCCAGGGGGACCTGGGAGTTCATCGAGGACAGGGAGCCTGATAGACCTTGCTACTGCTGAGCCAAGCAACACTCATGAGTCATATGTGACTTGAGTATCAGCCAAAGTCTCTCCTACCTGTCTTCCAAAGCATGACAGATGAAGGCGACCAGGTCAAACTGGGTGCTGAGAAAGACAAAGATCTGTTCGAGCATTAGGCTGGACTTTGGAGATTCACAATCAGACCTAAGTGTTAGCAAAGCTCCAGAATGGCCTGTGTGTGATGTGCAAATCTAGGTGCTATAAACCAAGATCAGCCAGCAATCCAGATACACATGAATATGTATGGCATTCTGATGAAGGTACATGGCAACTGGCAGTTGAACACTACACATACCGTGGGAGTGCTCTCAACTAGTAGACCTGGCCCAAAAATACAAACTACTGATACTTATGTGAAGTCTGGGCAATTGGGATGTGGAAGAATATGTCCTTGAAATCCAAGGATGTCATCCATTCCATGGGCTGCAGGGCCGCCCTCACCAACTGAGGGGTCTGCATCCTGAAGGACAGCATTTCTAGGTACATGTTCATTGTCGACAGCTCTATGACTTGGCGCAAACCTATGTCCTGCTTGGGGACAAGGAAGTGTAGGTTATAGAACCTGGGTGAACATGGATCCTCCACCCACTTTATAGCACTTTTGCTCCAAGGTTTCTCCACTGCCTGCAGGGATGATGATGCTTTGAGTTCCTGGATGAGAAGCCTGAACCAGTTCAGTTCACAGCCCAACAGAGGCCTGTCTTCACCAAAGGGCAGCAAATAGCTATGTTTCAGGGTATTAAAGATGAGCAAATCATCTGTAATGGACTCTTATTGATCATAAAAGGTAGAAAGACAACTGCTGACAGGGCACTCTGGGATATCCAGAACAGTGGCGGAGAGCAACACTGAGAACAGGGGTCTAGAATGTGAGAGTTAGGAGCCCTGAGCCCACCTTTTCACTTTGGCAAACCATTTGGCTTCTTGGTCAGAGGTTGGGTGGGCGTGGTCTGAGAGCCATACTTTGGGATGACAGCAGAGGCCAAGGAGGAAAGTAACAGTCTGTCAATGCCTTGGTCTAGGTTTGCTCTGCAGAGCAGGCCCAAAGGTCCTGCATCTAGCAAACAATTTGTGCCATTTCTCCTTCTAGCAAGGTGCTAGAGGAGAGGGGCCCCATTCAAACTCTGTGGAAGATCCAGTTAGACAACCACTGATTCCGGAGGTAGACATCCCTAGGTAACAATAGCAAGTTCGCCTAGAGAGTACAGGCTGTCTTTACCTCATGATCCATTGCTTGCGACAACAAGGATGCAAGCAATGACACCTGCCCAATCTAGTCCCACACTTTCTTTGTGATCTGAGAATAGCATTCTAGATCCTCCAGAAGAGTTCTCAGGGTGGCCAAAGAGACGTTAGAATAAGATGCAATAGAGACGGCACAAAGTAACACTTTCCCTGAATGTCTGGCAAAGATAGCCAGCTGTCAGGGTCTCTATGAGAGCCCAAGTGCCTTGTATCTTAGTCGTTAGCTGGTTTTAGACCTCAGCTACAAAAAGCAAAAAAGGAATTGGGGTCCAATGAAACAAGTCCTACAGGGACAAGCCCTAGCAGAATATTGCAAGAGCCCTGCACTTCTCCATTGTGGGGACTATGGCCTCATCGCCACTAAGCTCTCAATGAGGACTTTGAGATGTTCAAAGCATTGGGGCAGAGCTGGGGTGGTATCAATGGGGGCGGAAACAGGTTCCGTCCATGCCACAGAAGGCACAGAGCTCGGCTGCATAGAGTGACGGCAATGGCATGAGGGCTGGCAGGAAGCCTGCCAGCTGGACCCACTGATGGACAAATCCAAAAGCCGGAGCTCATTGGTGCTGATGCCTGAAGACCCGGTGACCACAAGAGGGGCATAAATGCCCGAAGCCTCATCAAGCAAATGACAGTCTGAAGGTGATGGAGCAACCGCATGCAATAGGAGCAGGTCTTTCACCACAACTTGAGATGGGGTAGTAACCAATTCCCAAGAAGTTGTAGCCATCTCTGTCATGGGCTGCATCTGCTCTACCTAGGAGGGGAGATGAAGTGGGAGTCACTGCAGGAGCCACATCTGCCACTGACTTGGAAGTCTGCTGACTGGAGGGTGCCTGCTGGAGTTGTGAGAACTCCTGAGTCTCCAGGATGCTCAGTGCAGGGTCCACAGCTGTCCTCAAACCCAGCAGTCTGCAGGGCCAGAAGGACTCTGCTTGAGCTGCTGGAGCCCCTGAACTTGAGGGCCGAGCAAGAGCTGACTCCACAGGGAGGCAAAAAGCTGCTCAGGCACAGCAAAAGTGCCAGGAGGCATATGAAGACAAAGTCTCCATCTACAACTGCTGCTCTTTGAGGAGCTCAAGCTCCATTTGCCTCTCAAAAGAGAGGGGCAGGGTGTCCAGCTCAAACTTGGGGTGCCGTGGAACAGCCAGTGGCTCATTCCTGGACAGACCTGGAAAGCAGCCTGCTGAGCTGACATAAGGGCCGGAGGTGCAAAGGATGGCATGGGGGGGGGGGGGGGGCAGTGCAGGAGCCAAAGGTTCACTACAGGTACAGAACGCCACCACAGACTTGGGTATCCTCTTCTGTGCTCCAACATACCTGAACCTTAGTTTTCGGATCCAGGAACTTGCGAAGTTGGACAGGGCATCAGTGTTAAAAGACATCTGTACTTTTAACACGAGCTTTGGGGGATAGGCCAGGGTACCTGGATGCCCAAACAAGAACCCGTAGGCTTCCATCTTGGGTTCACCGATTTGTGCTGATCAGACTGTGAGCGCTGAAACTGGGGGGGACCAAGATCTCAGTCGATCGAACCTGTGCTGAGCCGGCCTCTTCAGAGGGGTCCTTGAAGTGGGGGGCTATGAGAGTGCAATCGATGCCCTAGGCATGTCAGCATGCATGTGCTTGTTCCTAGCCAGAGACCCCAGTGCAAGGACAAATCTAAGGTCACAGGCTAAAGGAGCACTGCGAGGTGATCCCTTGACTCCCTGCTTGTGACTGCTTCAACTCCTCTCCTTACTCCTCCTGGGGGTTTAAGGTTTAGAGATGGCAGCCACCTGAGCATATGATCAAGCCTCATGGTTTTGTCTCTAGTTTTCTAGTGGCGTTGCAGTGCAAGGCCTGATGGAGTCAGAGTCCAAAGCCCTTCGTTTGGTTGCAAGTACTTTCCGCCTACTTCTAGCTTTGTCATTCTTCTTCTAGGCCTGTTCATAGAGCAGGCACTTGTCCCTGCCCCAATCAACACAGTACCACCATTTTTTTTTCACAAGAACAAACACAGCCAAGTTGCTGGTGACAACCAAAAGCAGTGCTCATGGACTTAAACTGGTTTCAAGAATCCATCTTCTGTCCTTTACCCAACAAATTTGGCCAGATACAGAGGTCTTGGCAATGGTGGTCGAGAGGTAATGGTAAATAAGTAATCCTTGTCTTCAGGGTCTCCCTACTTTGGGTCATGCTAACTATGATAAACACCAGAATGTTTAAGGACTTTTCTGTAGTAACAGGAACAGGTCCAGGAGGGAGCATGGGGAAGGTGCCCTCCCCCTTCCGCAGGGACAATCAGCCTCAGATTGTGTCATATAGTTCATGATGAGTGAAAGGTCCAATTAACTCACCCAGGTAATGCATATGCATGACTCCAGATATTAATGTTATAGACTTCTGTGGTGCTTCTTTCAAACATCTCTGAGTGCACGTGCCTTTAACCATATGTGACGTCATCCCTGGTGGAATCTCCAATCTTCTTTGTCCAACTGTGAATATGCCCATATCATAAGGTCTGAGACTTGATGTGTAGTGGATTGTTAAACCAGAGGCATCGTAGTAATCATTTTTTAGTTCTGGGTTGTTCCAATGAACCTGAAAAAATACATTTTGCTAGTCTTTATCATGTTTACGTTAATTAACTGTGTGGGTTTACTTTCATATGTTGACATTTGATCATTATTTGAAGTACCACATTCTTAAAAAGAGACATGGTATGGCACACTAGGAAAGCAATGCTATTGTGAATGTCTGCTTTTGGTTTTCTAAATACAGTCACCGAGAAGAATGTCTTAACATCTAATGCAGATATTTTATAGGTACACTGCACACAGGCCTTTCACAGAAAACAGTTCCCATCCAGTTTCAAATCAAATTGCCTGCAGTTTTACACAGGAAGGATTCTAATCATTTCCCCCTTTTTTTAACCATCCCTTG
This sequence comes from Hermodice carunculata, assembly GCA_964020975.1. NCBI lineage: Eukaryota > Metazoa > Annelida > Polychaeta > Eunicida > Amphinomidae > Hermodice > Hermodice carunculata. Next base: position 60,976,994 of record OZ026612.1, read on the forward strand.
CAAAATAATCATTCATTTTTAATATTGAAGCATGTGTCTTACACAAACTGAGCAAACAACTGCATGAGATATTTCCCTACCAAGTGTTTTTTAACGTAATTTTATTTTTTAAAGGGATCTAATCAACAATTTGAACAAAATTACACATACATGCATTGTCTGAAACCTTTATTAAGTTTAGAAGGCAAACGCTTGTAAACAATGTTACAGCAAAAAATGATCAATAGATCTAAAATATGACTATAATTTAAACTTTGTGACTTAACTGTTGACTAAACATTGAACCCATTGTCAAATATGTAATATGTCAGACACCTACGCAAATGTGGATATAATTTTTGTCAAGTTTATTCAAATTTCTAACTTAGTTACAGACACGATGAGCAATAATGTGGCTCAAAAGTGTTACAGATTTTTATATCTTGCTTAGTTTTTAAAACATGTGCTTTCACAAATTGAGGGAGACAGCCAACTTGGAAACCTCATTTTTTTAGCTTTTCATAAATGCAACACGAACCCTGATGAAAAAATGCAGGACACTTTTTAAGCCACATAGGCACACGTACCTTTTACGTTACTTAATACCCATCTAGAAATAACACCTTTTTCGAGCAAAGAAATGGACTACCCTGAATACATTAAGCATCTTGTCCGTTTTAAAACTTAATAACACTTCTGTTATGCTTTTTGCTTTATGAATTTGTTACTTTTTAAAAGAAGCTCATTCTGTCAAGTTCTCCTATTTGACCTTTTCATGGTGTTTAATCAATGCACCGGGCAAGGTCGGTCTGATTACTCTTGTTGGGCCATAGTTAGTAGCACTCACCCGTTTGTTAACAGTGGTGCAATCCCTGAGTACCATGTGCACTTGGAAAATGACATGTTGAAATTGTCTTACATATTCATTGATACATACAAGCGCCATAACAAGCAAATATAACTCATGATAAAAACAAATTAATTCATGTGTTAGCTATTAAGTAAACGTTTACGTCAATATTCATTTGTACTGAAATGGTCATCAAATACAATATCGTGAAAGACTAAGTTAACCTTCCAATGCATTATCGTGAGCAGAACTACTTGTGGGCAGTCTGCAGTCTATCCTGACAATACACAGCGCTTACTCGAACAAAAACACCCATACCTTCAGAGAGAAGTATACGTCTAGGTTGGTTAGATTTTATGAAAAAAACAGTGGTTTTCGAATATAAGTGGTAATGTTTTGCAAGTTATATTATGTTGGGAATACAGTGAAACCTGTCTATTGTGGACACCTCTGGGACTGGCAAAAAGTGTCCACAGTTGACAGGTGTCCACAATAGACAGGTGTTTGTAACAAGAAAGTTGACCATTTGGTCATGGATATAACTGTCCATATTATACAGGTGTCCACAAGGACAGGTTTTACTGTACACAGAAATGAGTCTGACATTGAAGCAGAATCGCTTTAACCAATAGAACTGAAACGTACTAAAAGGATTTTCTCCATGAATTCAAGTTCAGAGGAAGACTGTACAACAATGGATGAATTAGATGCTAAAATACCTACCATGTTTGATACGCTGAAAAAAAAGAACTTTTTGGAGACACCAAGAAAATGGTTGAAGATAATTTTGAAGAATGTACCACCCACATTGAGGAGGCACTTATTAGCAGAGGAAAATAAGAAGCAGAAAAAATGATAAGCAAACAAAATGGCATCAGTGCAATTTAAATCTTGGCAACAGACACAGAAAGTCACGCAGTGCAACATGATCAAGACACTACTAGGAGGTGCAATGTAAAGATATATTGGCTCAGCGTAGAGAGGTTTGAGAGAACATGAAACAAAAGGTTGTGGATCATTATCAGTCAAACTGAATATAATTCTAGACTACAACGACATACAGGCTGCGTTTTGCGTGGGCACTAAAGCAGCAGGAAATCATTATAAACGTACATCCAAAGGTCCAGCGGGTCAAAAAAGCCATGTCTAGTTTTAACATGACAAGAATGCAAAAAATGTTGTTTAAAACTATTGGCCTATGTCAGTAAATTGACTTCAACAGGTGCATCATTCATGTGCATATAGGACCGTACAATTCATGAAAAGGGACCAAAATCTGCAGTACAGCAAAGAATCTGCAAGCACAGGTTCCAAATATCAATAAAATTCAGCGCCTAAAAGGTACTAGTTGCAACCACCCACCGTCTCAACAATGATCATCATCCATACAAGTCCACAAAGTGACACTAACACCAACACCAATCCATCAAAAAAGCCCCCTGGGCCTAAAATGACCATCACACTTGTGTGTCAATTTGAACACATTGCTGGAGGGCTGAGAGCCCCTCCTCATTTTTAGCTCAGCTGACTTGTAAGTCAGCTGAGCTTTTGTGGGGGGTCTGTCTTCCGTTGTCTGTCCGTCCACAAATTCACATTTTCTGCTTCTCCAAAGAAACCGTCGGCCAAATCCACTTCACACTTGGTGGGGATGTGCCTTGGGTGGGTATCTACCAAATTTGTTCAAATGGTCATGGTCCAGTGATCTTTTTTTTCTTCTTTTTGGGGCAAATCTTAACAAATCTTCTTCTCTGAAACCGCTCATCCAATTGCTTTGACATCACACAGGAACACTTAGTTCTTAATTTGTTCACCAGATGGCACTGCAATTTTTTTTTTTAATTTTATTTTATTTTTGTGTGTTATAGCTAATTTCGACTTCTTCTCCAGAACCGTCACTCAGATTAAGCTGAAACATGGTGAATAGGTTCCTTGTAGAAGGGTCAAACAAAGTTGTTCACTATGTGTGAAGGCTGCAGATTCCTGATTTATAACGATTTTTTTTTTCAATTCGGGTACTTGTCGGTCAATGCACCTTTCCTATTGATTACTATGGAAGTCAATGGGCATTCTAATGCTAATTCACATTTTCGACTTCTCCAAAACTGTCATCCAGATTAACTTCAAACTTGGTGGCAATGTACCTTGGGTGGGTTTCTACCAGGTTTGTTCAAATGGTCATGCTCCAGTGATTTTTTTTTTTATTTTTAATGAAATTTTTTGTTCTTTTTCGGACAAATCTTAAAAAATCTTTTTCTTCGAAACCACTTACCCAGTTGCTTTGATAACACACAGGAAGACACCTAGGGACTCCTTGTTGTTAATTTGTTCACCAGGTGGCGCTGCATTTTCTTTTTTTTTTCCTATGAATTTTTGTGTTATAGCTATTTTCGACTTCTTCTCTAGAACCGTCACTCAGATTAAGCTGAAACATGGTGGATATGTGCCTTGTGGAAGGGTCAAACAATGTCATTCACTATGTGGGAATGCTGCGGATTCCTGATGTTTAACGATTTTTTCAATTCGGCTCCTTTTCGGTAAATACACCTTTCCTATTGATTACCATGGAAGCCAATGGGCATTCTAATGCTAATTTACGTTTTCCACTTCTTCTCCAAAACCGTCATCCAGATTTACTTCAAACTTGGTGGGGATATACCTTGGGTGGGTGTCTACCAGGTTATTCCAATGGTCATGTTCCAATGAATGTTGGATATTTTTATGATTTTTTTTTTCAAAAATCTTTACAAAAGTTTTAACAGGAAAGTCTAACGTGGGAATCTCTTGTAATGGTTATAGCTTAAATAACATTGGCCAGATTTACTTCAAACTTGGTAGGAATGTGCCTTAGGTAGATTTGCCAAAATGGTTATGCTATATTGATTTTTGGATTTTTTATGAATTTATTTGTTCTTTTTTGGGGCAAGCCTTAAAAACTGTTCTCCTCTCAAACCGCTCACCCAATTGCTTGATATCGTATATAGACGCTCCCAGGGACACCTAGTTCCAATTTGTTCACCAGGTGGCGCTGCAATTTCTTTCTAATTTTTTAATGAATTTTTTGTATGGTTTTGCTATTTTTCACTTGTTCTCAGAACCATCAGTCAGATTAAGCTGACAAGTGATGGATATATTCTTGTGGAAGGGTCAAACAAAGTTGTTTACTAGGTGGCACTGCTTTGAATTCCTGATTTTTAAGGATTTTGAATTCGGTTACTCATCGGTCAATGCAGCATGTTAATGTTTCTGTATGAAGGTCATGCTCAGACAGTACATGAATGACCTTGACCTCGTTTCTGGGGTCACAGTGCAACATACATGAATTTTACTCTTCACTTGAGAACTACTTGAACCTTGATGTTGCACATGTTAGTGTTCTTCTATAAAGGTCAGACCTACTCAGAACAGGGGTGACCTTGATCCTATCCCAAGTTCATAGAGCTGCAAGTGTGATGAATATCAAGATCAGCTGAGCATGGGCTGTTCACACAGCCCTCTTGTTCTAATGGTACTGCTGTAGACCACCGATACATGAACAACCAGATTCTATCATATCTTATTTCATATTCATGTCATTTGATAACTTTTCTTTTGTTACTGTTGCTTGCAACCAAACATCACATTTCACATGTCGTTTCACCCCATCATATGCGGTCATACTTACAAAGTATGCACAATTGTGAGAGCTACAGTGGATATTATACTTCCATTCTGAAAAAATTAAAATGAATCACAAGTTACATCTTCCGCTTTTTCCCCTGAGTGTAAGAGGAATTGTAGATTCTTTTACAAGACGGGCCATATTCCACTGGATCAGAAAGTTTCATGAAGATATGCGTTTCCTGTGGGAAACACATATGGTACAAAGAATATATGAAATAACTGGAGAAATGAGTGGGGAGCAAAAATCATATTTGCACATGGTATCAATGATAGTCGAGGTATTGCAATACTCCTAACAATATAGTATGGATTACATGGTAAACCAGGTAATATCGGAACAAAATGTACGATACATTATTTTAGACATAGATGTTGACGACACCACTTTTGTCCTTGTGTATGCATATGCACCCACAAAACCCATTATGAAACTGAACAATGTGATTCTCTTAATGAACTGTACGGAAAAAAATTGCAGGTGAAAATTTAATTCCAGGTGGACACTTTAATGATAAAACATTATCCGCAAAGCATGTTAAAAGGGGTGGAAACCCGGGGAAAATAGACCTGTCCATACCGAGTTGTACCGAACTTTTCCGGACCGTAATTAATTATGCATTCCATTGTTGGTCTGCTTGTCCAGTCAGCAAGTAGCCGAGTCGGGCCCACGCCGCCATATGTTTACAACGGATGCCACGGCTAACGCTAGTGATTATACACCTGTTACAGTGTATTTAAGAAATACTTCTGGAAGAATTGAGTTAAGTAGATATCTGGCACCACAGTAATCCAAAGACTTTAATGCATGCATGTCAATCCAAAAATCCCCCAGTCAAGCGTAAGCTTGATTATTGGTTAAATTAATCTTGTTTGTCCCCCTGGGTTAAAAGTGACAAAATTAAACCCTCAATAAAAGCTGACCACAGTCTAAAGTACTGTCTTTCATGACGAGCATCAAACTTGCTTCTTACAATTGTAATGGTCATAGTCCTGATCGAATCAGATATTAACAGTGTCTGTTAGAAAGCCATGACTTGATGTTGTAGCAGGAACATTGGCTGTTGCAACTTCGGCTCAATATATTTCAAATATACATTAACAAATAATAACATTCAGATACATGGTATTTCTGGGATGCCAGAAAATGTAATGCTTATTGGCAGACCGTATGGGTGTAGTGCCCGCATTTGAAAATACTCCCTTACATGTTTTACACCTGTACAGCGCAAGTCTCGCAGATTGTGCTGTGCTACACATTCCTTTGATGATAACAAAGTGTTATCGTGTAATGTTGATATGCCTTGTAATAATGCTTATGCCAATATAACTGAATATGAAGAGTGCTGAATGAAATTGCTTGTATTGCTTCTGAATGTAACACGGAACATATCATAGTTGGTGCAGACTTTAATACCGATCTATGTCGTACACATTCTCCTCACATTAAGGTATTTAAAAACTTCCTGGAGATACAGAATGTTTCATTTAGTTTAAATCATGCCTCCTCCATGTAGATTTCACATATGAAAGTAAGATGTTAAATACAAAGTCTATAATTCATCATTTTGTTGTAACTGATAACATCTTTTCAGCACCATTCATAACTATGAATCTTTACAGGAAGGAGATAATTTGTTTTATCATGAAGCATTGTCTTTACGGTTACAGCTTTATGTATTCTAATGATCAAGTTCAGTCACCACTAGTGGTCCCGATATGGATTCAAGCTACCACAGAACAGCAAAAGGAATATCAGCTCACTCTTGACAAAATTTAGCAGCGATTAACCTCCCACTGGAGGCTATACGTTGTAAGAATTACGTTTGTCATTTGCTTACAAACGAGTTACAGAATTTCTGTGACAAAGTAAAAACTTCTGCAAGCGTCAGTACAACTACCAAATCCATTGGTGTGTGCCATAAAATAATACCTGCTCGGAGCAGTATGTTGAGGAACACCGTTAGTGCTCCATTTTCTGTCATGGTATCTGGAAAGAAAACAATTCGCCACGTCATGGCGTAATTGCAGACATTCGGCGCCGTACAATTGCTCAGTATCATCACGCATTTAAGTTTGCAAAAAATTATAGATACTGTAGCCACCAACAAGATGGCTGAGGCGATACTCTCTAGCACGAATAGAGATTTTAGGCATGAAGTAAGAAAGGTGCAGGGCAAATCTTCTGTAATGCCCAGTTGTGTTGATGGTTAAGCTTTCAAGGGCGACATCGGTGAGCTTTTTGCAAACAAATATGAGGAACTGTATAATAGTTTTCCATATAATAAAATTAAAATGGCAAACTTTTTAGGTGAGTTTGATAAGGATATCAATGTTAAATGCTGGAATAATGCCAACTGCTATAACAAGCAACTTTACAGGATGCCAAATGTGCCATAAACTTATTAAAATGTGGTAAGTCTGATGGTGACACTGGTCAGTACCCAGACAATTTAAAACATGGCACAAATAAGTCGTTTGTGTATTTAGCGCTACTTTGCAGCACTTTGATCTGGCATGGTGTTTCCGCAGATGGCTTTGATCTGCCCGTTATTCTGATTCCAAAAAACAATAGAAAAATCGAATCAGTACTTGGAAAACTCTAGAGGCATGGCACTCAGCAGAGTAATGGAAAAAATGTTCGATCTGATTATCATAGATGGGAATTGTGATATATTTTACACATCTGATCTACAGTTTGCCTACAATTATCTTCATTCGACCGTTCACTACATATTTCTTCTAAATGGAGCACTTCAGTACCACTGCTATGGTGGTGGCAATACATATGATCTACTTCTGTATGCCACAAAGGCAGTTGATTGTGTCGAACATGTTAAGCTCATTGTACTCTGACGCAAAAAAGGGTTATGCCCTTTGATAGCATGATTTTTAGCATTGGTGTACACGTCACAGAGAATTAGAGTTTGATGGTGAAAATGCTTAAATGATGGTTTCTCTGTAAGCAAAGGGATTAAGCATGGTGGGGTCCTTTTCCCCATTCTGTTTTTTATTTATTATAATGAACCGGTAAAGAGAATCAAGCAAACTTGTCTTGGTTGTCATATAGGAAAAGAATGTACCAGAGCTATCAGCTAAGCTGATGGCAGTATTATTATTATTGCCCCCACCAGAGCTGCATTACAAAATATGATGTCTGTATTTTCAAATTTTATGCTTAATACGAAGTTGAATTTAATTTATGGCTTTTGGAAGCGAAGCCTGTCATGATAATTTCTCCTTTGAGGGTGTTGTTATACATAGTGTACAAGGTGAATCTCACTTGGGGCCACTGTTGGGTAACAATATTTCTAAAACGCAAATGGACCAATCTATTGTATGATATATGTTATTTACTTAGACGTGCATCATCAAGTACCAAATACACACTTTTTAAATCATATTATATATCATTTAATGGTTGTGTTCTCTGGAAATGTTCATATTCGTGTTTCCCAAAGTTCACTGCATGGGAAAAGTGCATCAGGGGTATCCATAGCATCCCTTATAATACTCACAATACATATTTAGGTTTTTAGTGTGACGATCTGTCCGTTGAACGTCAGCTACATTTACGATTTTTTTTAAATTCCTTCGAATTAAGATGTCTTTATAGCCCAAACAAATATGTAAGTTAGCTTTACAGGGAAGCAGATGCCAAGGCTGCACCACTGTGAATTTTATTAGTCATACATAGGGAATTCATAAACAAAACATTCAGTTTCTGGATACTTTCAACTTTATAAGCTCCATCCAAAGTGAAACCCCTGATATCCTATGTGAACATTTTATTATATACAGTATAATCTTAAGGGATCTCATTGATACTAGATGTGGAAAAGACTTTACCTTTTTCTTTTTTCAGGAGGTGCAAGATATAGGCCTAGTGGCCTAGTTACACTGTCTCCAGAATGATCATATATTCACCTGTGTAGACTTTTGTACTCATCAATCTGTTGTAAGCTGAACTGAAGCCCTAGCTTCAAGACGGGTTTTAAACTCTTATTTATACACTCATTGTACATTTTATACGATGAAAGCTATATATAGGTCTATATTATGGCAGCAGGTGGCCGGATGACAATTATTACCGCACTCTTCAACTCTGGCACTACCTTCAACTTTATGGAACTTGAACTAGAGCTGACAGAAGGTCTAGCTGGTTGATGCAGCAGCTTCCTGACCTTAATTCAGACTTGTCCAATCGGACATGAACAATGCCAAAATGTAGACGAGCCTCTTGCTTGATCCAGCAGTTGGCAGTGAAACCAAAACATGCAAGCCTATACTTAATTATAGTTTGATATAATTTTTATCTGATCATCAGCTAGTATAAGCCATTCAACTATTTCAGCAGCAAAGTGTACAACTTCTTGTAGACTTTGGTACGCTGACAGCACCAAGGCGAGTCTATAATTAACTCTATCATGCTTCATCTTTACGGTGGCAGCGTTCATGTTAAATTGGACAAAATATCATCAGCAACATCAGGAAGCTACTGCATCACCCATTTTGTCCAGTCTGCTTTAAGTTTCACTGAGCGGGAGGAGGTGCTGGCACTGACGTCAGTGAAGAGTTCGGCAATGTTTTTCACCCATCCACCTGTGGAGGCACAAACAAAACATCTCAATTCGAAGCCAGGGTTATAACCACACTCTGTACCTTTTGGCCATGCCCAGATCTAGTTTGCTTTACAAACTCGTTGCCAATGACCATTTCGCCCTCAATGAATTAATCTATTTAACACAGCATTTCCAAAGGGAAACAAATCCAGCAAACGAGGTTTTCCCAGTCTTTAGTTTCACGGGTTTTCATAGTTGAATTCTGGCATTCTGCTAAGCTTTTCTTGCGACAAAACAGTGGTGCAACCAAGCATACACTGTTTTTTGTCATAGCCCAGTCAACCAGACACACAAAAAGCTCAACAATGCAATTAGGTGGTGCAATAAAATTACAAGGAGAAGCAAATTATTTTCAATGATTCCTACAACTAAAAACCGTGGACTCCAATATTTTTTCTGTGTGGGTTTTTTGAACACTTCGATTTGTATCAGTAAGACCAAAATCTTATCTGGTGTGTGATTTAAATTTATCAGTAACCGTGTCAAGTTGGTCATCAACCATATGACTCCTATAGGTTGTACCTACCGTTGATCTGCCCTCAATATACAGATGGCAGCACTTACAATATAAGTTATACCTTTCTAGGTGTCCATGGCCTAGTGTACCCTTACATTGGGAATGGGGTATGGCCAATCATCAGATCCATGCATGCCGTGGTCCATGCTCAAGGTACCTGTCCTGTTCTATGGCCCAATGCAGGAGTACTGGTGGTATGATGGGCAATGTTTGTTGTGCGCCATAATTTGGCATAAACTAGAACGGGACTGTTTACTTTAGATCATTTTACTCTAATGTTTGGACCCATTGATTTGAGAATGAGAGAACTGCTTATCCGTTTTACTTCATTGAGCCATTGCTTGGTTGTGCTTTTACCTGTCAGGGGTACATGTCAGGCGTGCAACCATTACTTGCATAGGCATTCACGCCTTTTGAAAATCGTGTGGTGTTTACAAACAGCTTGCATGACTTGTTGGCTGGAGCAACCAATCATATCTCATGCTTCACGTGACAATTCCTTTGATTGTCATAGCATGTGGATGTTGTCTGATCGTGTAACTGCACGAGATGGCAGTAACCTGCTGAACGTTAATACAAGTATTGTCAGCTTCTATGCATGAGCAATTCAGGACTTTCCCCCAGAAGTGGAGCTACAGTGCACAACTGCTTTCTTGCCTCCATTCACAAGAGAATCCCCTTTTGGGGGGCAAGCCTGCTTGATTGTATATTTTTAACATGGGCACCTATCCAGGAACAAACCTCGGGTGATGGGAAAATATGAATACATGTTCAGATAGCTGTGCATATGAAAAGAGTGTGGCAACTCAGCTGCAACAATGTTTACACAACAATGAGAAAAGGGAAACTTATTACAGTATATGAGGGCAATTTTGGGAAAACAAACTGCATTTCCTCAGTGAAATTCTAGCAAGTACCTTGTTCTGAGTTGATCTTTTCAGAGTGTGCACATACATAAATGACTGGTGAGTAGCCACTGTTGACTATGCTGCTGCATGGTAGTGAGCAGCCATTCCTCAATGTCAAAATGTACTCAGTGCAAAGGTGTCAAAAACTATGCAGGTAATTGACTCAAAGGTGTCAGAATCACCTCTCTCCACACCTTGAAGATGTTAGTTTTATTCCCCTCTCTTTACAGTAGAGCATTTAGCACATAATGTCACAGGAGAATGCAAGTAGTTCGGGACTTTCCCCCACAGGTGGACCACTGTGCCCAGTGATTTTCTCACCTCCAATGCCTACAGAAAGCCCCTTTGCTGGGGTAAGACTACTTGATTGGATAGTTTAAACACTTTCCACAGAGCAAGGTTTACATGATAAAATAACATGAATATATCTCAGCTGAACAAGTTTAAGTATGGAAGGAAAATGGCCTCTAAACTATTGATGAAACCTTCCATAAAATGTTGAACTTGAGTTAAGACTATTTTAGGGCAGTAAAGCTTGCCTCATTAGTGAAGTGTCCAGGGCCAGAATTTCGGCGAGAATCCGAGAATCCATTCTCGTACAGATTCTCCTAAACTTGTCTTTTGTAAAAAAGAAAACTAATTGACAAAAATCCAAATAGATTCTCGCAAAATTCTCGAAACCTTTCCTAAAATGTTGAACTTACAACAATAGGTTAAGACTACTTTAGGGCAGTAAAGCTTGCCTAATCAGTGACGTGTCTGCCATAACTGAAACAATGGTGTTTTGCCCTTTAAACACCACACTTGTATGAATGGTAATATCCCACAGAGCCATATGCTGTGGCATCATGAGCACAGATTGCCAAAATGTATTCAGATTAAAGGTTTCACAAACTACTCTGGTGATTAACCCCACAGGTGTCAGAAACCAACTGACACCTATGCAAGTGTGGGTGGTCAGTACACAGATACAGACTACCGTATGAGGGTCTCAATAATTTTGCCTGTAAAAAGTTTTTAACATATTCAAATTAAAAATTCCTGGTACATTACTGATGTTGACAGGCATACTAATCAAAAAGTTTTACAATTTATGTTAACATTTCTATTATTGACCTCAAATTTACTTTAGAGATTGGTACTTTTAACATGCGTTTCCCCTATGCCCACAAGTGTTCACCCCCGCAATGCCCTCCCAGTCTGCTGGAGGTGAGAAAAGTCTATGCTTTGCTGGTTCTGTGAAAGGAGTCAATTCAATTGATCCAAGGCAGAAACCACCCCAGGCATGTCACTCAAAAATTTCAAAATAAGTGAATTTCCACAAGAGCTGACCCCAACAACTTAAATTTTTCAAGATAATAGCATAGTCTGAATTCTTGGACAGAGATCACAACTCTGTTTTCATACATTTTCAGAAAAAAAGGTGAATTATTGCTGATAAGTAAATGAATGATATGCCTGCCGCCCCAATACCAATATGTGTGCATGTGGCGCAAATAAAAATTAGTCTCTTATAATACTGCAAACCATTTAGACTTGATGGGATCACCCATGTAGCTTCTGCCCCAACATGGTATTGAATCAACAACAAAACGTCCAATTTTAATGAGGCTAATGATATCCAGAGTGCACTGTACACTGTACATGTATACGATCATCATCATCATCATCATCATCATCATCATCATCATCATCATCATCATCATCATCGTCATCATCATCATCATCATCATCATTGAAAATCTCCATGGAGGAAACATTTGTTGGAAAAGATTAAGGGTGTAATGGGCTCAAAGGAGCTCCAGGTATAAAACGTTGTCTCAAGTCAGAAGTGAAATGCAGAGACTCCAACTCTCCCATTTTGGACGGGATTTATCATGTTTTTCCTTGATTCTAGCAGTTGTCTCATTCTGCCATTGAAGAGACATTTTCCCGTCTCGAGATTAAAATGTGTCATTAAAAAATCTGCATACATACATACATACTGTTTACTGCCAAATTTGGTGCTCTTAGCTCAGTGACTGTGTTGTTTTATTTAACATGCAAGGAAATGCAATGCCTGAATGTGTTTTGTTTTTGCTCTGTTTAACTTTGCTGTCATTGTTGGGTTGGAATTTATGTATATTGGTTATGTTTTTCTGAACTATTTGGTGTGTCTAATGTTTACGAATGTTTAAGTATTGACTGAAATACTGAGCAGGGAGGTTATTTCGCATACGGTGGAATTGTTTACATTTGAGGTGCTTTTCTCACCTGCATGGGGTTCTCTAGAACATAACATGATTATTCTCTTTCAAGACAATCTCGGCAGAATACTCTTGTATTCCAATTTTAATTGTGTGTTATATTTTGCAGCTTGGGGATGTTACCAAAGTCTGTAATTTAAATATTCACTGGTTTTGTGTTGTAATTTTTCCCAATGTGTGAGCAAGCCAATATCATTGGATGGAATGGTACAAAAAACTGTTATATATATTCTTGATAAAATTTTAATGACAGTGTATTATATAATAGTTAATGTTTCAATTGGTAACGATTATACTAGCACTGCTAACTTCATCCTACTTTTCCTCTTCAGACAAATTATCCAAACTAGTGTACAGTGGTTATCATCCGGTTTAACTCTTGTAATGGAATCCCTACATCAAGCAGGAAAATTGGTTTATATAATTTATAGATATGTTCTTTTAGCCCTGCAAGTAATGAAGCGACTCAGTCATTTCTATTTCGTTGTATACACTGTGTACGCAATGGTCGGCATCTTTATGCATTGTAGGAATCTACAGCTGGAAAGGAATTTTCATATATTAATGGAACCATGGGAATGTCTATTTTCGCAGCCATTTAAAGGGCGAATATTTGCACATGTTTACTTCTACTTGATATAAATGGTCATGATTAATCTGATGAAGCTTGCAGGCAATGTCATTTTCGTCTTCCAATATACAGGTTCTATTATGTGCACATCTTTATGTGATAGCTTTGATTATGTATTCAGATTTGGTAGCGAACTATATACAGTTCTGTCACCTTCAGAGTCGAATGAGTCACTGCTACTGTATGCAATGATCTCCTTGTAGCTGGAAATAGTTACTGTCTTACCTGTGTGCATTACTTGTATAGGTATGCTACACAAAATTGAAAACTCCTATGGCAGTAAAGAAGTTAGAAATATGTCTTTTTAGTACATGATTACTATTCTGCATTACCGCCGTCTTATACAGAACTGTTTGGGCGCTTTCGTATTTTTACAGTTTACGTTGTTAGCATTATCAGGTGATGTGCATCCTAAACCTGGTCCCACCGATTTTCTTGGTGATTTGAATGTGTGTCACGCAAACATAAGAAGTCTCTCGCAAGAAAAACTCTTATGCATAAAATCTTCTCTGGCTCAGTCCTTTGACCTGATAGCATTATCACAGACCTTTCTGTCGCCACATAAATATAGTTGCAATTATAACATTCCAGGTTTCCATCCAATAATACGACGAGATCGTACTACTGGTTATGGTGGTGGTGTCGCGATAACTGTAACTCAGGAATTGGGAAAATTGTCATGATGGGAGACTTCAATGCTGATCCGAGAACTTCTCATGGACGACGTCTTTTAAATTTTGGCCTGTATAGTAATTTAACAATTCACGTTAACGAGCCTACAAGGATAACAGAACATTCATTAACTTGTCTGGATCAAATACTAAGTAATATCCCCCAATTTGTGTTGCGTGTCTCTGTTCTATCTCCAGTCGCTCAGAATGACCACTGCACAGTGTCTGCAAGTTTACTTTTTCGGGTTAAAATCGACAAACCATACGAAAGACTTCTCTGGCAGTATTCTAAGGCTAACTTTGATTATTTCAGAGAAAAACTCAACAAGGTTGATTGGGATGCCTGCTTTGATGTGCCAAATGTCGACCTGGCCTGTTTTACTTGGACCAATAAGTTTTTGGATGTAGCTCGGAACTGCACCCCGAGTAAAAATGTTTGTATCAGGCAAAATGATTCTCCCTGGTATACTTCCAAATTAAGGGCACAAAGGCGTATAGTTCACAGAATTCACGACAAAGCAAAGGCATCTAATGAAAATCCATATATCTGGAGTTATTTTCGTGAACTGCGCAACAAATATATTAGTGACTCAAGGAAAGCTGAAGAGGAGTAATATGCAAAGCAGAGCGATGCTGTGAATAATGGACAATTTAAAAGTAAGAAGTGGTGGAAAATGGTAAAAATTCTTTTTGTCTGGTAATTCTATTGTCTCCGTAACTTCTTTGAAAACTTCAAACAAAACCCAACCAAAACGTAACAATCTTTACTATTTGGGTAAAAGGCAAGTAGCAGTTATTTATTCTAGAAAGAGGATGGGCTGTATCCAGTTGAACGATGACCTCTTCAAAATAGGTGTTGTTGATTCCCCCTTATGTTCATGCGGTGATAATGCAGAAAGTACTTACCACTTCTTCTTTGAGTACAACAAATATGTTTTCTTGAGGGATGACTTACAGTCAAAGATACTACAGTATGGAAACTTTAATTTGAGAACAGTACTATTTGGCATTGAAAGCAAAGGAGATACAAAGAAACATAATGAGCATATTTTTGAAGCTGTGCACAAATTCATTGAGAATTCAAATAGGTTTAAAACATGATGTTGATAATTTTTTATTATACCTACTGTACCTCAAAGAGTAATTTTTAAACATTAAGCTCACACATTACCCCACTACCCTGTCTCTATTCTTAATGTGGTTTTGTTTGTATATCTATCTGTGTACTAGTGCCTTGGAACTTTTTGTTGTCTTGTTCTATATGTACAAGAGGCCCTAATATAGGCTGGTGAGCCTGTCGGCCAATTGTTTTTTTTAATAAAATATGTTTGAACCAATTTAATGAGTTATCTACATTACCTGTAACAAAGCGTACTTGAAGCCATGTTTGCCAATTCTGATACCGTATATGTTCTCCAGACATGTACCGCTGTGTCCTAGTGTCCAGCCACTCATGCCCTTGCACTTGTTCCCTGCCAGCATGCCACATGGTGCCGGGGTACTAAACTTAGCTGCTAACGTTTTGTCTGTCCAAAATAAGTGGTAACAGATACGTAATGAAGGAGACAAAGTAATTTGAGATAATGTGCTAACACAGACACATTGTTTGTCCAATATTTATCTATTTACTTATTTACTTAATCACGACCACTTTTGTATAGATTTTTTTGTTGGACATCATATCACCGAGAGATACTAAATTTTGCAGATTATGATATAGCATTGAAATTTAAACACCAGCTTGTAATAGTCAATAAGTTGAAAATAATGCAAATTAGGGCCATTTGAAATTGGAAAATATCCATATTTTTAAAAACTATTAAGGTGGAGGTGCCAATCTAACTTTAAATTGTACGTTTGTGCAGTAGGTGCATCCGATGAACAATAACCAAAAACTGTAAATTTTATTTAATGCATATCTAGGGCACTTGAAAAGTTTAAATGTTGAATATCTTCAAAACTATTGAAGGTAGAGGTGCCATTTTACCTTAAATTCATAGGTTTGTGTTCTAGGAGCATGTAATAGACCACAGAAATTCAAATTAGTGGTGTCTATTTACTCTTTTTTGTATGATATTGGGAAACCTTATAAAGTAGCTCATTTCAATACTAAATTGTTTTGAAATTAACCAAAATAGATCTTCATTCCTAGCAATTATCTACATGCCGTGCCCATTTCTACACAGTGCCCAAAGTCACATATCAGGAAATGAAATATACTGTTTCCTATATACGTATTCATTCCAACACATTTGTCATCAAATGATAATAACGGTAATGTAACACTATTTGTGAATGGAATACATTAACCATCAAAAAGTCTTTTGTCTGGTACAAGTGTAAATCGAGGCAAGAAATCTACTGCGTTGGCCTTAAATAGTAATGCATGGAACTAAGTATAATTAATTTTGTGCAATATTATGGTGTTTGCTTCAAATACTTTTCTAGTGCTGGAAACTTAATTAACGAATAAATTGTATTGCATTTGCAATGGAAAACTACTGGTGGTGGGTTGAGGTTGTAGGTGCTGTAATATATTGGCAGATGCTCCCCAAGAGCTCCTCTTCTGAACTTTTGTCTATATCATATCCTCTTCCATCACCCAATTCCATCATACAGAAAGCCTTGTACATCTAGTACGATAAGCCATCTACATATAGTTATATCTACAGACCTCTGGCCATTTAATCATGTTTATGAAACATACAACATAACCCAGTGTCAGAATTAGCAGCCCCATTTGCCCAGATCAATGTTAATAAGCAGAAATCGTGACACGAATGGATCCCCATGGCCAGGCAGATGGAGGATCTAAATATTGCTGATGTAAATGCCATATAGCTACAGCAGCACAACAAAGTAGGTCAGGACTTCCCATAATTTTACATGCAGAAAGTAAGAAGACTGATAAATGGTATGCTGATGGTAACAGCTGCACACATTGGCCCCAATCTGGGAAAAGAAATTTACAACAGTAAAACAGTACAAACAGCCAAGTTGCTACATGAAAAGCAACAAGATGAAACACAGGTCATAATGAACCATACAAGACACAGGCAGTGCACAGCGAGTGCAGCAAATGGTACTGGCCATCTGGTAAAGTTGCTGTAGCCCATACAAGACATCTTTAACCTTTTGAACCCTGCGATCCTGGGAGGTTACCATGGTAACACATATCCATTTGGTATATGTATATGTAAATAATGAAGTGACAACTGGAATTGACTTAAAATATATGATATTACATATTTTTGCAATCCTGAGACTATAAACGACATTACAATGTACATAATATAATTCATTATTTTTCAATATTATGCAAGCTAATTAGCATATATGTTTGAAGATTTTTTATCATTTAGGGCTTCTAGTGTTTCAAATAAATAAAAAATATTAATGAGATAAGACCAGATAATAAGTTCCTTAGCTACATTTTGATATATATTAGGTCACCAGTTGCATGTCATACACATGTATATCATTATTATGACTCCGATGAACAACCTTAGGCATACAAACCTTTGTGCGCCATGTTGGATAAAGATGAAAAGCACCTGATTTTTGACCCCGTTTCAAGGTCATTTGCCACCTGCTGGTGTGTACCCACTCCTTGGGGCATAAAACGAGACAAACTTATCAACTAACTTAATTACTAGACCCAGACTTATCATAACAATATATTTCGTGCTGCTCCGCTTTTATTATGCTAATTATATGCAAATTACGTATGTGTGGGCCGAAATTAATTTAATTATTACAGATGAGGTATCATGATACAAGAACATAGGACCTTCCACACCTTGTGCGTCTTGACCGCAAGAACACTGATATCTTAAACCCCGCGATCATTAACCACAAGACAGACATTCTGATAGAGGAAAACCCACCAGCTATGTCAACCCCACAAGTGGGGGCTTCATAAAGAGCTCCAGTCAACCAAGTCAACCGCCCAAAATAAAAGGACTGATATGTAAAGCCATCCTGTGAATAAATTCATTCCAAATTACCGTAATTATTGGCTTGGGTCAACAAAAACCTTGCATATTGGAGGGCAGTCAATTTCTATCAGTATCCAGAAGAGTCAATTCCTGGTCTTAAAATTTACAGTTAACAAAGTAGGATATATTTTGAAGTAATCACAGCATCTGCAATGGAGCAGATGAAGTCAGCCTCTAAAATACAATCAAACATAAAGGCCACCTCTTTATCATTTATATTTACAGTCTGATAGTTACGTTCAATCAGGCTGACACACCTTTACATGTAAGGTACCTGTGTTCAAAATAATCTGTATGCAGTGCAAAGTTTATAACATCATGAACATTGTTGCTAGAGTATGAAACATACCCTGCCATCCACAAGGAATCTTGATGCTCAAGGATCTCAAAAATCTTAGAAAGACTGGAAGAAACATATTGCTTTATCTATAAGAATTAGGGTATAACATATAAATAGATGCACCCAAAGGGCTGCACTACCCAAGCATTTATCTACATCATACCCTGTTCAACCAGCCATCTCCATCATGTAGTAAGCCTTGTACAATAAAACTGTCATATTTGTAAGTTTAAGTATTGGAAATGCCAGTGAATCCAATATCACTGTATGGATGTGAAATAGGTGATATGAAAATAATGCTTTATTTCAGATTTTGTAATTATGTGTTACATGGTTAAGATCAAGCAGACCATTCAAACAAAATGAAAAGTAAAACTACTGCAAACCTGCTCACGGCTTGGTATAAGGCTCAACTGTCAATTAAGTCTCACAGAGATATCCTGAGATATCCTTTCTCGGACATACCATAAGTAGTTCAGAAAAACATTACTCATATTCATAAATTTCACCCAAACAATGACATCAAAACATTACCCATATTTGTAAATTGCACCCAAACAATGACAACAAAGACTTTCAAGACTTGCCTCAACGTCAACATTCATGTTCCAACACCAATGTCAAGGTACAAATTTCTCTTGGCTGACTTGAGACAGGCAGTCACTGATAAAAGACAATTGGTGGTTTTATGGCGGTCCTCTAAAAATTTGGAACATTCTGCATTAACTGCAGACTTTAGTTTTTACAAAATATATAGTCCTACCCACTTAAAACCTACATTTCATCACTTATGCCAAAGATATACAGAGACATGGTAGGCCTATCACTTTTCGGTTCTCCCCACTGTCAAGTCAACTGAGTTTACAACAAAAGAAGAAAGTAGGCCTACATCGTTTTGTGTTCTTTATGAATCTGGAATATTAAAAACACTCTACGCCCATTACAACTATGAGTCGGAAAACAAAGATATTTCAAAGGTGTAGAGGACTGGCGTAAAACCACTGATTGCTTTTTATGGGTGACTGCCTGTCTAAAGCAAGGAGTGAAATTTATATGTTCCTATTGGTTTTGGAACTTGAATGTTGATGTGTTGGTAACTGTGGAATCCCTTTGCTGCCATTGTTTGGGTGACATTTATGGATATGGGTAACGATTTTCTGAACTATTTGATAAATCCTCCATTGGCTATATTGTACTGTCGGCTGTGTTTTCGGATTCATAATTATAATGGCGGGAGAATGTTTTTGTAATTATTTAGATTCATAAATGTTACAAAAACCATGTAGGCATATTTTCTGCTTTTGCCGTCCGCTTTGCTGGCTTACTTGTCAGGAACACCAGCCGGTGGCAGGCCTGTCATGTCTCTTTCGTCTTTGACGCAAGCAATAAATTTTGGGTTTTTAAGTGGTTAGGTTAAGCATGTATGTTTTTGAACAAAATACTAAAGATAAGTAGTTGATGAACAGTATTTCATAGGTTGAGAGGACCAGTTTAAAATCACCAGTTGCTTTTTATGAGTGACTGCCACTCTTGAGTCAGGGTTGAAATTTATTTCTTCTCCTTGGTATTGGGTGAATGTTGATATTTTGGTAATTCCTCAATCTCTGTCGTTTGCTTTATTTAACTGTGCTCTTGGTGCTGATTTAAAATTCATGAATGGGGTAACGTTTTTCCTGAACTATTTCCTCTAATTGATGGGTTGGAAGTTATGAATGTGGAGATTCATGGTTTCCTGATCAATTTGATAAACTGTCTAATTGCTATATAAGGTCAACCCACCCAAAAAGGTTTTCATGCAGTTTTACAAGACTGTCATATATCTTTTCAAAGGAGCCACCCAGTATACCTCATCTGGTGGCATATAAGTGTAGACAACAGGCCTTCAAAGAACAGGACCATGTTATTACTGGTTCTAAGGACAAAGGTTGCCTCCCACTGATTGGCGGCTACAATACAATAGCAAACCCGGAAAACATTCAAATAAGTGTCAGAATAATATGAAATGGACATGATTTCTGGGAGTTTGACGATGTGCAAAATATACTCCTGCTATGAAAGTACGTAGATACACGTAGAGAGAGAGAGAGAGAGAGAGAGAGAGAGAGAGAGAGAGAGAGAGAGAGAGAGAGAGAGAGAGAGAGAGAGAGAGAGAGAGAGAGAAAGAATGTGAGATGGAGAGAACACGACTATCTGTTAGGCATTTGGGCATAATGCAGAGGGTAAGGGTGGGATTTTGTTTGCTCTGTGATTGCATTTCAAGCAACCACTCTTTAAGATTTTTTAAAGCGTGTCTTGCTGGATTAGTAGCATTTGTGCCTTCTGTGTTTCTGCAGACAGACTTCTACTCTCCTGGGCGTACTGTGGGCCAGTTTGGCGATCTGTGCTTATGCATCCTCCTATCCTTCTCAGTTAATGCTGCTAAAAGGCTTGCTTCAAACTTTCCAGGGATCCTCCCCCTATCAAACTCTGAAATCATGTTCTAGTGATCCACATATCGGGCCACGTTGGCTTCAAAGTGTATCGACATGCTGCCAGTGAGTTCATTTTTAGTCTGTTTGCCATGAGCTAGATCAGGATGTTTCGCTCTCCCTTCTTTGTAAAGGCAGCGACCATTCTAGATTATGGAACTGGCCATCTTTAAAGACCAGTTGTAGCTTACTACAGAATGAACCGAGCTACTTTTAATGATTCGGACGAAGATATACACAATCAAATAAAAAACAAGAGGCACGTGGTCCTGATGCTCTGTAATGCAAACCACCATCGCCAAAAAATCACATCTTGAAATGAATTTCCTCCATGACCTTGAAAAACTAATCAAGATCATCCATATTATGCAATATCAAAATTCCAAATGATCAAAATTATGGTACATTTGGTATCATTCCCCTTATTCTTTATCAAGATATTGAAATATATGTGAAGGTCACACAGTCATTGAGTCATGGTGGCCCAATAAGTAGGTCACAAAGGAGAGTTTTATATACAATGTAATCAAGTTAAATTTTGATCTGGAGACTCAATTCTCTTCGCCATTGATGTCCAAACTACAGCCTACCATTACAAAGTCACCTCTTCTAACTTAACAGGTGGTGACCTCACAAAAATTTGACAATGTCAATTCTGTTACATAACATATTAGCATTGGACATGACCTGCATACTATAAATTTGGCAAGTCTAATTCAATCATTTTTATAAAATATGGAATTTTGTATCCTTCAAGGCATTTTAACCAATAATTTCCGTTAAATTACAGACGGCGCCACTAGTATCAAAGGGGAGAAAGCGAGATTTTGACCTGTTCTACAATCCGACTAAATTTCACGAAGATCTGCCAAATATTAAGGGTGCTAGAGTGGTCACAGAATATTTCCATTTTGACCCGTATATAACATACCACAGGTGGCGCCCCCAACATTGTCGTTGACATAGATTCTCGTACACTTGAAAAGCCCAAAACGTTATATGGGCCTAACTAAAAAACTGTGGGGTGCAGAGCATTCACATCATGACCCTCTATTACAACTGGCCATTTGACCTTGACCTTCGATTTAAAAATTGTGTTCAAAATGTGTGTCCTGCATCCAGCTTTCCATACATGGTCTGTTTGTTCAAATCGGATAATAATTTATGGAGTTATTGAAGGCTCAATTCTCTTTGCCATTGATGTCCGAGCTATGCCCTGCTATTACAAACACACATCTTTCAAATTTACAGGGATGGTAACCTCACAAAAATAGGTCAAGGTCACTGATATTACATAAAGTGCTAGCACTGGACACGGTCTACATATCGTTTTGATTTTGCAAGTCTAATCTGATGAATTTTCGAGATATGGAATATATTTCAACATGATCACAAACATACCTACGCATGCACTAACTGAATCTGATTTTTGGCTAACTGTAGATTCTTTAAAAAAATAATCTGTTTAATTGACGTGATGGCGTGTTTCATTTAGCAGCGACACCTGTTCCCGTTTGTTTGTTTGTTTGTTTGTTTGTTTGTTTGTTTTCCAAAAAATGGCTTGTTTTATTTTTCATTTCTCTATCTGGGTTTTTTTATTTTTATTTTTACAATTATTCTGTTTTAAATAAGATATAGCTGTTTTGGGGGGTTTTTTGGATTTTTTTAATGATCATTCTGTTTTGAATGAAAAAAAAATCTGTTTTGTTATATTTTTCGTCTGTTTTATTTGTAGGTGTTCTGTTTCAGGTAAGAAAAATCTGGTCTTTTGTTTTGTTTTGTTTTGGTTTGTTTTGTTTGTTTGTTTGTTTGTTTGTTTTGTCTGTTTTATTTATAATTATTCTGTTTTGAATGGGAAATATCAGTTTTGTTTTATTTTGTCTGGTTTCAGTTGTTTTTTTTTTTTTTTGTCTGATATATATATGTATATATATATATATATATATATATATATATATATATATATATATATATATATATATATATATATATATATATATATATATATATATTATTCTGTCTTCCATCGGTTGTACGATTGTGGAATAACTTGCCTACTGATGTGCGTAATTCCGAAGACCTTACATCTTTTAACCAAAAAATAGACCAGGGTAAAACAGTGCAAACAAGCTTTACTACAGAGGTGAAAGAAGGCTTGCTGTTTCCCACGCACCGTTGCGTATGGGATGCAGCAAGCTAGACTAGGATCTGTTCAAAAAGGGCCTGATAGGCTCCCCTCAGTGTGCCTGTGGAAACGGAAATGAAGATGTTTTTCATTATTGTTGCGAGTGTCCTTTTTACATAACTCAGAGAAATGCACTTCAGAACCAAATTATGTCCTTTGCGCCATTTACGGTTTCAACGTTATTATATGAGTCAAAAAGATGTACCTGAAAGCAAAATGAAATTATTTTTGACGGAGTCACCAACTTTATCAAAACAACAGGCAGACTGGGAACTGTAACGTCGTTCATACTATGGTCAAAATCTTGAAACCAGAAATGTATCGTCTGTGTATATAGATAAGTGAAGGCGGACTTCATCACCCTGCCCTCTATCTGTGACGTCTTGTGTCGTTCTACTTATGCTCGTGTGGCGCCGCCACTCTACCTGTCCTCGTCTTGTGGCGTTCTTTCTTATGGTGAATTGTCTCTGAACCTGTGATACGTGACACTTCTTCTTTAATCTTTTTCCTTTGCAAGAGGGATTTATATAGGGCTTTGCCCTGTTTCCCAATTGTATCCTTACGGAAATAAAAATATGTTTAAACCAATTCTTCTGTTTTAAATGAGAAACGTATTTTTGCGGTCCTGGCTTGCTATATGAGAGTCGAAATACATCAAATCAGACAAACTGAAGCCAGAAATTTTGGTGCACAGGTCACTCACACCACCACAAAAGACCATAAATTCCCTTTTGCGCCGATTCACCAATGTCCCAAACTGGACACATCAAAGGTAAATATCCAAGTAGTTCTCGTTGTATGACAATCCTAAACTCCAAATCACGTAATACCTTTAGAATCAATACCGACACATATGTGCACTATGTTACATAAATGTGGCCTGTACATGCACAAGATGTAGTGAATAACACAATTTCATTTTAATCCTGAACAAACTATCGACGAACGGAGACAACCAAGGATGCAATCCAATTGAAAAGATGGCTGATATAAAAGAACCACATCAATAATTTCTTTTGTGCCATATTAAGTCATTTTCCATACGTTTACCACCTACACCCTATATGTGAACGTTGCGATATTTAACATATACAAGTGCTTCCGGCTGTACCCAGGTAACAAATTAAACTGACGCCAAGGGAGGTAATGTGTAAAAGGGGAAAGAACATCCATTTGAAACATGTTTCAACAAATATTCAAGTTACCTAATGCCATGGACCTGTAAACGTTTATAGGTCCATGCTACAGCCTAACACAAATACATGTCTGGTCCCAGTAACCCGACCGACCTAACTGAAATGGCCCGACCCTAAATAAATTTTATGAAGCATTTCAAAAAATAAAAAAATAGTTTCAAGCTACCCTTGCCTGATAAATTTGATCAACCCCGGTTGAAAGATTTTAAGGAGAATGTGACCGTCGTGTGCCGTTATTTTGCAGTTAAGTCATCTCAAACACAGCATTTTATTTCAACTTGTCTGGAGGATTAACTTGGGCCGGGAAAACAGCAGCTCTGCATGATAGCCACGGTTGTTCGGTGAAACAGAATAGGCCCGGGAAGGGTCGTTCGGTGTCACGGTGATCGTTATCGTAATATTTCGCTAGGTTCCACGTGTCTGTTCTCGGAGTTACCAGGGCAAACTGTCTCTTTAGTACCTTTAAAACATAACTCACTATCTTAACTTAAATCTGCCCTCTCGGTTGTGTCTAAAGCAGTTATCATCGTTAGTTACAAATCCAAATGCAACACAATACCCTGCCACCTGCAAACTCAAGCATGTTGGACCATTTTGAACATGGCCCAACGCATTGCAGACAGTTGCACAAAAGTAAATTTGATTTGAATATCAAAGTCAATCCCGGCCACAGCATAGGTCTATTTATTATTATTATTATTATTATTATTATTATTATTATTATTATTATTATTAATGTACAATGTATAACGGGACTTTTCCAGTATGAGCATTGCCTAAAAATGTAAATACGATGCCTTAAAATTAAATTGGTCTGCGGCGGTGGGCCCCAGAAATGGGATATTATTTACATTATGGGGGTGGGTACACATATGAGCTTTTGAAAATGTAAATATTTTTCAATATATATATTATGTATACCAGCCGTTTCTTTCTTTCTTTCTTTCTTTCTTTCTTTATTATTATTATTATTAGTAGTAGTAGTAGTAGTACTACTACTACTACTACTACTACTACTATTTCTATTTTTTCATGCAAGGATTGACTCCATTTACATCGGAAGCGCCGTCCGCCGAAGCTGTAGCGGAGGGGCATCCAAGAGCGCGACACGTGGCGCTACTTGTTATACAAATTAAATAAATGATAAAGTGTCAACCATATAGCAGAAAAATGTGAAACAAGTATGTACAATTTGAATGAATACTGGGTCCCACACATCGTTAGGTCATCATGGGCCAGTCTATCCATGTCATCTCTTAAAAATTGGCGGCAAGCACTACCGAAGATGCAGTATGCCTGATAGCTATGGTGCTGGGCAATGTCACAAGAAGAAAACGTAACTTTACACATGGAGGTAATTTTTATCTATAATAGAAGATCATACAGGTATTTACAAACTTGAAAATCACAATTTGAAGGGAAAATTTTTCACTTTTGGGCCTTTTTGAATTTTCCATGTTCCACGTCGCATACGCGTGCGGCAATGACCAACACATTAATATACCTTGTAGCGACTTCCCGGACCAAATGCAATAAGATTTGACCAAAAGCGCCGAGGTTTTACCACAATTAAAGAAAATATGGGTCCTTTTATATATTTCTTTAATTTGGGGGGAAACGATCACGAAATCGGGCCCCTTTTCTGGACGACGCACGTCTATGAGGCGACAACTGGGCTAAAAATTTGAGCTGAGGGACACTATAACAGGACGTAGCTTCCGTGAAGAGCCATTTTAAAAGTTTATTGGACCCTCCGAGGAGGAAACGTTTTGACGAAGCCTACTTATCGCTGCAGGCGATTACTTCGGCAGAAAGGTTTCTTCCGAGGAGCGTCCAATAAACTTTATCGTTCTTCACGGAAGCTATGTTCTGTGTTTATTCCCATTTAACCCATATTTTTACTCCAAAATTGCCCAAAAACCGTACCTCAACGAAGAACCCTGCACAGCTGAGCTGCGTTACTGCCGCGAAGTTGTGCGCATGAATATTTATTGAGTTTTAAAGCTCTGAGGCTGACACGATGTCATCAAAGGTGCCAACCTTTATTAATCTGTTCTTGTTAAGATCGGTTGCTTTATGCATAATTCAAGTGATTAACTTTTCCCTATAGCTTTATCATAAAGAATAGTGAGATCTACAAAAGACATACTGCGCCATGATAGTTTGACCTGAACGGGAATAGGCCTATAGTTCCCCGGATATGCATCAAAGAGTAAAGCGGTAACGATGTTGTAAAAGGGGGACATATGAACATCATTTTACTCATAGTTTGGCATGGTTCCTAAATGTTTGATGGAAAATCAAAGAACCGGGCGTCAAAAGGTAAATTTCACGTGGAGTTTGTTGGATTAGACAACAGTGAGTTATTGGGGGTGATAAAAGGACAAAACTTCGTAGGCTATGTTCACTGTAATGACAAGCATGGCCGTGGCTTGGGACTTCGGAAAACCTGGAACCATGCCAAACTGGGGACTCCCTGATCGTGACAAGTGAGCAAGCAAAAACGATTTGCGTGAAACTATCATTTTAATAACCACTGAATAACATGTCATTGTAGTTAATACAATCTAGGCAGAGAACTACACTGTAGGAATAATGAGCTACAAGTTTATCTATGGATCACAGGCCTAAACAATAGATCGGATGCACGGTCGCCATTTTGAATAAATTAGCGCCATGTTGGGATATTGCATTCTGGGAATAATTGTAGTACGCTGCAGAGATCAGTCTGCGGGCTGCATTGATATTAGATAGCTCGTCGTGATAAGTTTCACTCGTTGCTTAGCGAGTTCTTCCCTAATATGGTCGGACAAATGTAACATGTTTGGTTTCTGAAGGTGTAGCATAGAAACTACCTGGTCTCCAAAAACATTGTCGAAAATTTAAGTCTGTGAGGGGGAAAATAAGTTAAAGTTAAGGATGTCCTTGAGGCTTGGCAAATATCATCAATTCACTGTGGTGTTTTTTGTTTGCATGCATCCCTACTTTCTCATCTTTTTCTTTCGCTTGTGGGTAGTTTTTTTTTCCTTTCTTTTTCTCCTTTTTCCGAGTTAACTGATGCGTTTCGATGGTACTTTCAGAAGTGTGATTTTCTTTGACGTGGAGGTTTGCCTTTCAGTGAGAAATAATCCCTGGACAAAATGAACACAAGATTGCAACAGAGAGACCGCACTTTAAGAAGTGTGATTTTCTTTGACACAGAGGTCTGCCTTTCAGTGAAAAATAATCCCTGGACAAAATGAACAAAAGAATGCAACAGAGAGACCGCATCCATCTGGTTGGGCGCGGGTTTTGATGATCTTTCAATGAGGGGAAACCGCAAACTCGTGGGCACATCGAACGTAGCGAAAAAGTCATTTTTAGTGTGTTTACTGTCAAATAAAAGGCATAATAATGCCAACGACTACTTGCACATACTTCAACATTTTTTCTTCAAATCAGGAACGAATACTTGCGTTGAGACATCCCTTTGGTAATCAAGAGGTTAGACAGACATACACAAACGAACAAGCGTACGTGCAAGAAACATGCTCCTACAAACACTCTAGATTTGTGTGTGTGTGTGTGTGTGTGTGTGTGTGTGTGTGTGTGTGTGTGTTTCTCTTGGTTTAAACTATTTTATTTCTTAAAATATATGTACGATTAGGGAGCAGACAACGCCTATACGAGCCCATCTCTTGGGCGAATATCGATGCAACTTTGTACATTTAAGCGTGTTGCATATCTTTGCAATGTACGTGAATATTATTTCAGTAATTCTTTTTATATCACACAATTACCTAAAATTACCGAATCAAAATGGGAAAGCAACGTGTTGGCGATATGGAATTTGGTTCCTAAGTCTTCAAAGTGTGCTTTCTGAAACCATTAGTAAGTGTTAAGTACTTGGCTTTTCTTTGTGTTAACGATGTTTGCATAAAATTAATCACCCGGTGCTTAAGCTATGAAAGAATTTACAAGATTAGCACAAGTACTGGTTGCTTTAAAAAACTACTTATGAAAACAACACGCCAAGAAACAACACACGGGTTGTTGGTTGAGGAGCGCATGGTAAAAATATCTGTAGTTTCAAAGTTCAAATGAATATTTTAGTGACGTGTCGTATATGGAATCTTTTGTCCGTTTTTTCGGCTATGATTAAGAAAACTTACCGCATAGGTTTCAACATATGTATTTATACAGGATTGTCCAACAGTACTTCTAGATGACTAATAACATGGGTTGTCGAGCTGAATATAACTTATTATTATTATTAGTACTGGTAGTAGTAGTAGTAGTAGTAGTAGTAGTAGTAGTAGTAGTAGTAGTAGTAGTAGTAGTAGTAGTAGTAGTAGTAGTAGTAGTAGTATAAACATATTTATTTTCTCTGGATTGCCTAATAGTATACAGAGACTAATCTGGAGGCTCTCCAGTACATAAAAGAACGCACGGAATATATACAATACACACTGGACAAGAACAGAAGACTAGATTCACAGCTTGTACAGGAAAAATACAATTGATGCCAAATAATGGAGACTTATAATTATGTCATATACCAAATTAGTAAATAAAACGTCTGGATTCTGAAATGAATGTCTGAACAGCCTCAAATATGAATATATTATCGGTGTCTCGCAAGTCATCACTACCTTTCAAGACTCCTTCAAGAGAATGTTTAATAAGATATCACTGGAGCACTGAACTATTCGAGTCGGATTTACATCTGGGGCGAGTAAGTGGCACACAGTATTCAGTAGAGGGACCCTTTGGACAGTGAACTTGGGGCAGAACAAAAGGTAATGTTTCGTATCTTCAATAGGATGAGAGCATGCACACGTTGAAGCTGGAAGGATATTGACATGATATAGATAGGCATTTAAAACAGAGAAGTTTAGACGTAGCTGCGTATGGCATATGTTAAGGAAACGATTTTCATGTTTAAAGTATGAGGGTTTTATGTCGATAGTTAAGAGTAGTAGATTTAATTTAGATTTGAACTGCGGCAGGGAATCGGTGACACGAGCATCAGCCGGGAGGTTATTCCATAATTTGATAGCAGATGGGAGAAATGAATCGCTGAAGCGATTGGTGGTAAATCTGATTTGACGAAATGCAGCATGATTTCTCAATAGGCGACCAGTACTGAGTGCAACATCGCGAGGAACGAGATCATGTAGGTATTGTGGAGTCAATCTATTATACAATTTAAAGAAAAGAATAAGTTAAAAGTATTTCCCTCGATTTGCCAGAGTTTGCCATTCAAGTTCTTTGAGAAGTGAGACACGTGGAGTGTATCGAGTTGCCCCAAGGCAGATACTGGTTGGCTGATACTGCACATTTTCTATAGATTGTGACATGCGGGAGAGTTTGTATTTGAGTCTGCGTACAAGAACAAGTGTCGGCTGGCTTTATTAACAATGCGTGTTATGTGCTGATGCCATGACAAATTGCTTGAAAGTGTAACTCCAAGATGTGTATGTTGATTAACCTCAGGTATCGGTATGTTTCCAAGAAAGAGGAGAGGATGATCTGGCTTTTGTCGTTTTTGTCGCTGAGAAGGTCATTGAAATAGATTTTGTAGATTTAAATGTCATCCGCCAGAGCTTGCCCCAGCGGTGAATTTGTACAAGATTAGAATTAAGGCTTTCAGCTGTGGACATTGGTTCGTGGACAATGTCAAGAATACTGGTATCATCCGCAAATAAACGGATGTCACAGGTGATGTTCATAGTGATGTCGTTAATGTAAACGAGGAAAAGTAGGGGACCAAGGATGGAACCTGTGGGCACTCCAGCCTCTATAGGGAGCCAAGATGAGGTCTGTCCTCCAATAGTAACGCGTTGAAATCTATTTGAGAGATAGATTTCTATAAAAAGTAACACAGGATTTTCAAATCCCAATTGTTTCAGTTTCAAAAGTAGACCAGCGTGCCAAACTCTGTCAAAGGCCTTAGATATGTCCAGAAAAACCATACGGGCCTCATGGCCCAACTCAAGGCCACAGTGAATAGTATGAAGTATGCTAACAAGTTGATTTATGGTGGAATCGTTTTTCTTAAAACCAGAGATTTTAGCAGAAAGTAGATTCTTAGAAGTTAGATACTCATAGAAGATGTTATAAACTAGATGCTCAAGTACTTTAGAGACATTACAGAGGAGTGAAATTGGCCTATAGTTTTCCTTTGACTGTTTGTTACTTTTTTTTAAAACGGGGCACACGTTGGACCTCTTCAAGGGATCTGGAAAATATGAGTTGGATAAGCAGAGATTGAATAGAACAGTTAAGTGAGAGAACTTGAGATTGAAGGGGCACCTTATTTAAGATGGGTGTTGCCTATACCGTCAGGATCACAAGCGGAACTAGTTTTCAGAGACTTTAAAATCTTTTCAACATCATGTACTTGCACTTGAAACATAGACAGGTGGGCCTCAGTCCGGAATGCAAAGTCGGGCAAGGGCAAAGGATTTTCGTCGTGTGGGGTCTTGCACTGATCAGCAAAATAACTGTTGAATGTCACAGACTTCTCTATGTCGGAAGAAATATTCCTTCCATCGTCAATAAGTGTTGGAATGTTTTGGTAGAGTTTGTGACCAAGAATAGATTTACTGAGGTTCTTTTAGGGTTTATCTCTCTTGAGTCTAGTTCAGATCGGTGTTTGGTAAAGTGAAAGCGAATGGAGTTTTTAATAATGTTAACTGTAAAGTTTCATTTCCGTTTGTATAACTGGAAGAGGCGATCAATATTTTGAGTGGTGAGGAGCGTGTGAGGCCGAGGCTTTTGTGACTGGCATTTATACCTATTCCACGCGCGATTGCGCTGCCTTATTAGCCTCTTGATACTACAGGTGATCCAAGGCTTGTCCCTGGGCCGAATGGTGACCTCTCGGAACGGAATAAATTGCTTACACGTGTCAATAAATACATGTAGGTCTGACCAGTAAGACGCAGTGTCGCTTATGGAGTCAAAAACTGTGAAACCAGTTTCCCAGGGAGCATGGTGGAGTGCATTGTTTTGAGTTGGCAAAATCAGCCCTCTTGAAGTTCCAGACAGAGCGTTTGAAGGGGCGATCCTTGTAATGATTCACAGAGAAAGAGCAAAAGACAACAGAATGATCAGACGAAGAGATAGAAGGGATTCTGCCGGAGTTAATGATATAACCAGGGGAGTCAGTTATCATGAGGTCCAGTAGGTTTACAGAGTACTCCGACACACGAGTCGGTTCGGATATGAGGAAGTGCAGGTTGTTTTGAGCTAATAGATCAAAGAGTTCACTGTCAGTGTGAGGTGAATCCCAGCTTACACATCGATCATTGAAATCACCTGTTAAGAAGAGTATTTTAAGGTGGAAGAGCAAAATCTGAGCTTATCAATCTGATTAATTTCTGCTACAATTGAACACGTCCCTGTGTTCATGTATGACATTGCGTAATGAAAGTTGAACATTTCCTATTTTCATGTCTGACTCGGATTATTCCTAAATCAAAGTTTGTAGAAGAACACCTTAGTTTTGGAACAACTTTGCTCAAAACTACATGGTCTTAGCTTTGAAAAATCAGTAATAAACGAAGGAAAATTTGTTATTTTAGGAGGGTAATCTTGCTTTCTTTCGCTGGTTCATCTACTAACCTGCATGTCTGTCTCTCTCTCTCTCTCTCTCTCTCTCTCTCTCTCTCTCTCTCTCTCTCTCTCTCTCTCTCTCTGTCTGTCTGTCTGTCTGTCTGTCTGTCTGTCTATCTATCTATCTATCTATCTATCTATCTATCTATCTATCTATCATGTTCTTTTATCATTGGCCATAGTGTTTACACGTTGGTTGCAAAACACACAATACGATTTGGTTCCTAAAGAAAAATAATTCAGGTGACAGGGTTACCCAGTTGGAATGGATATATTTCAAGTAAACTATATAGACTGATCGCAATGTGCAAATGTCATCATTCAAAGTTGCACGGCAAACGTAGTATGACAAGGTCATGGGCACGAATTTACACAATTTTCGGTCCTGGAATATCAGGCTATCATAATCACGAATTTACACAATTTTCAGTCCTTTCCAGGACAGGAAATTCTTCTTATCCATTGCCAGTTTTTATTTGTTGGCAAGGGAAAAAATTTACGTTGTTTGCCTCAGGAATAATTTGTAAAGCACACAGCCAAATAACAAATCAAACTTCTCATGGCTACCTGTGTAATTTCATAGTCGACACAGGTATCACAGGTATCGCCATAAACGCTCGCATACTACAAATAAGCCCACAATGCACTGCGCGTCAAAAAATTTGGTGCATGCGCTGTGCCTTGAACATACCATCTATTGGCATGCTGTGAAAATAGAAGTGCCGACACTAACCCAATAGAACAAACTTTAGTGGACCTAAGCACGGTAGGCAAGTAAATAAAGACCGCCGCAGAGTAATTATAGTCAAAGTGAGAATAAATTTAATCTTAGCATGGTTGTTGCTTTTTACAAGGATAGGAAGGCGAATTCAAAAGCTAGTGGACCTTTGTCTGTCTATGTGCAGCTAAATAAATATCCGAAGGACAAAAATTTGTTGCAGGAATTACGGTTACGTTTTCGTGATTTTTTTCAACTGAATCCAACCTGATTTATTTCACTGATTTGATCAAATCCGAAACAGCAAAAGGAAAGTTTACTTGAATGGTTTTGATATCTGTGCAAAATGCGTTCGACACTACACATCACTAAATCTTGTATCGTAAACTCAGAGCCATGGGTGTAAGCGCTACCGAATGGTTTAAATCATACATATCTGTCAGGAAACAATTAATTAGCATAAATGATGTATGGTCGGGCTCCAGAATGTTTCCTGTGGGGTCCCCCAGGGAAGCATTCTCGGACCCCTACTCTACCTTTTCTATGCCAATGACATCAGTGTTTCTTGTAAAATCCTTTTATATGCAGACGATTCAGCGCTCTTGGTCTCTGGTAAAAACCTGGGAGAGATTGCATTATCTTTGGGTTTGGAATTGGAAAACTGTAATGCTTCCAGGATATTATAATTTTTGGCCCTCTGGGGAACACAGACACTTTTTTGCTTAACTGTGTCTGAGATTCCCGGAGGGTGCCTATGTCATGATTTTCATTAGATTTCCAGAGGGGTCCCCTATACAGTTCCAAATACATGCCAGCAGTAATTTTTATCAAGAATACACAGACTCCATTCAATCTTTATTTTCTTATGTATTCTGTTCTTATCTGTTCGGCATCATATAAGGTTTTACTCTCATTTCTTTTCATTTTCATTATTTGTGATGTATGTACTCTATTTGTAAATTGTTGTTTCGAGTTATATTCATTTCCAATATCTGAAATGTATGAACTTAATTTTAATTTAGTTTAGTTTAAAAATATTTATTTCAACTGGATCGCCCTATAGTACATCGAGATGTCACTAATCGGGGGGTTCTCCAGAACATGGAGTAACACACAAGAAGTATATTACAAAACACACAGGACAAAACATGAACAAAGTTACCCAATCCACAAAGAAGCTGTACACATGTGTTTCAGATTTGTACCCCGCATACAGGAATCAAAATAAAAAAGTCACCAATATGCAAAGCAAAGAAAGATAGTTCACTACAGGTAGAATGCACACACATGTATATATATATATATATATATAT
Organism: Hermodice carunculata; assembly: GCA_964020975.1. Taxonomy (NCBI): domain Eukaryota; kingdom Metazoa; phylum Annelida; class Polychaeta; order Eunicida; family Amphinomidae; genus Hermodice; species Hermodice carunculata. The sequence goes on from OZ026612.1 coordinate 61,010,892, forward strand.
ATATATATATATATATATAGAGAGAGAGAGAGAGAGAGAGAGAGATAAAGATATATATATATATGTATATATATACATATATATATATATACATATACATATATATATATATATATATATATATATATATATACTGTTCACAATAATACAGACCAGCGGTAAAAAAAAATCATATAGGACACTTGAGACATAAATTTGTGTAAGTCAGCGACTAACTCAATTGACATGTCTGCTTGTGCATAACAGAGCTAAAATATGAAGCATCTTGTGTCTACGACGTATCTGTGGAAAGCATCACAAATTTGTTGAGGGGAATGGACAATTCGTCGCTACCAAAGAGAATGATATGAGCTAGTCTGTCACTCGCTGTGTGTATAATCAGATTCCGTTGGACGCCGGGAGCAATAATGGGGATGACGGAGTTGAGAAGTTTAGTTCTGTAAGTTGAATCCTTTGGACAAAAGAACAGAAAATGTTGCAAGTCCTCAGTGGGGTAGGAACAGGAACATGTAGGTTGTGGGATGATGTTGACTTTAAAGAGATCAAAGTTAAGTCTTGAGAATCCAAGACGAAGCTGGGTATGACAAATGTTGTCAAATCTGTGTCTTGGGTACAGTGAACCAGAACATAGTCCACCACTAGTAGAGTTGCTGCTTTCAGTTTTGATTTAAATATTTGGAAGGAAATTAAGTCTCTTATGTCGGAAGGAAGATTGTTCTACAACTTAATAGTGTCAGGAAGGAAGGATTTGTCTAAGCGATTAGTTTTGCAATTAATGGGACGTCTGGAGAGAGCGTGGCGAAGGTTTCAAGCATTGATAGTTGGGGGAATGAGTTGAGAGAGAAAGGAGGGTGTTAAGTTGTGATACATTTTGTAAAGTAGAAGTAACTTAAAGTACTTCCTTTTGCTGGCGAGTGTTGTCCAACTAAGTTCACCTAGGAGATTGGCATGTGATGTGTGTCTAAATGCACCTGTGCATATTTTAGCAGCTTCAAACTGTATGGATTCAATGAGATCAGAAAGGCCGTGACCATAGTTGTAAAGAGCACACAACCATATTCAAGAATTGGTCGAATCACAGTTAAAAAGAGTTTGATCAGAGCTTTGCGGGAAAGTTTATATTTAAATCTACGCAGAAGGGTAATTCGCTGGCTAGCTTTGGTGGTAATGCGAGTAATGTGAGCATGCAAGGATAAATTGCTACTGAGAGTAATACCAAGATGCGTGTGTGAGTTAGCCTCAGGTATTTCAGAGTCTCCGAGACGAACGGGTGGATGGTGTGGTTTAACAAGTTTAGTTGAAAATATCACAGAAAGAGACTTTAAAGCGTTAAAGATAACACGCCACATCTTTCCCAAGCTATGTATAATGGAGAGATTAATGTTCAGGTGATTAGAAGCTGCGATGGGGTTATTAACAACTTCAAGCAGACTGGTGTCATCAGCAAAAAGTCTGACATCACATGTAATATTGTCAACTAAGTCATTAATATAGACCAGAAAGAGAAGTGGGCCCAAAATGGAACCCTGGGGCACACCAGCTTCGATACGAAACCATGATGAAGATTGGCCATGAATAATTACTCGTTGGAATCAGTGTGAGAGATAACTTTCAATCCATGCTACAAGATTATCAGAAATGCCGAGTTGTCGAAGTTTAAAAAGCATGCCAGGATGCCAAACCTTATCAAATGCCTTGGACACATCTAGAAACACCATTCTGGCTTCTTTGGTCTGCTCTAGACCGTTGTAGATATTGTGAAGGATGTACACAAGCTGATTGACAGTGGAGTCATTGGCCTTAAAGCCAGAATTTTTGGAAGTGAGTTGGTTATTTTGTGTCAAGTATTCATAAAGTGTATTAAAGACCAGTCGTTCAAACACTTTTGAAACATTACAGAGCGATGAAATAGGACGATAGTTGTTTTTAATCTGTTTGTTGGCCTTTTTGAAGACAGGACATATGTTGGATCTCTTCCAAACATCGGGAAATCGGGAAAACTAAGAGAAAGTTGAACGATTTTTGCAAGTGGTTTACAGATCGAATCAGCTGTGTTCTTAAGTAGGATAATCCCTATATCTTATCTTGGCCTGATGCAGAGGATATTCTCATGCAGGGAAGATAGAACTTTCTTAACACTGTCTTCATCAATAGTAATATTGTGTAGGCGTGCTTCAGTTCGGAACGTGAAATCAGGCAGGGGTGGGGCATCAACATCAGGAAGTGTTTTACACTGGCCGGCAAGGTCTGAGTTAAAAATTTCACATTTTTCCATGATACATGACACGATCTTGTTATCGTCTATGATTGGGGGTATATCTTGGTGAATTTTGCATCCCAGGATAGACTTGGACAAGCTCCACCATTGTTTGGGATTTATGTCTTTTTCATCGAGTCGAAGCTGCAGATTAGAAAGGTAAGAGGAGACAGGTTTCCTTATTATGGTTACAACCTTGTTACAATATTTTTTGTAGAATTGATATAACCTGTCAATCTTCAGATGAAGGTTGTGATATGGGGGCGGGGTTGGTTAGATGCTCTCTTGAATCGTTCCCATGCACGATTACGAAGTCGAATATGTTTTTTAATGTCTGCAGTTATCCAAGGTTTGTCCTTAGGGCGAATGGTAACTTCCTTATAGGGAATAAAGTCCTTTGCAGTAGATAGAAAGAGATTAGACCAGTATAAAACGGCTTCGTCAATAGAATCAAAGACATCATGAGCAATGTTCCAAGGGGTCGTAGAAAGGGCAGCACTGAGGTCACAAAAATTGGCTTTTTTGAAGTCCCATACTGATCTTTTGACAGGCTTGTCCTTATGAAGGGAAAGGGAGAAAGAACAAAAGATTGCACAGTGGTCAGAATTTGAGATTGGGACAAGGGTTCCAGAGTCCAGAAGAAGACCTGGAGAATCAGTAATGATAAGGTCTAATAAATTATTCGAGTATTCGCTTATCCTGGTGGGTACATCTATAAGTTGAAACAGATTGCACGGATTCACAAGGTTGACCAGGCTAGACTGGCAGTAGTATCATTTCCGATACTACTGCCAGTCTAGCCGAATCTAATTTGAAGATAGTTGGACTTCAGCGTAAGACGGAAGAACTTCAAAAATCCCTTGACAAAAAGTCTAGAGAGTTGGCCGAACTGTATGCTTCTCATGATGCCTTAGAACAATACGGGCGGCGTCATAACCTTAGGGTTTCAGGTATAAAGGAAAACACAGGACCTGACGTTAAGGAAGATACGGATAAGCTTGTGATAGACTTGTGCAGAGATAAGCTTGGTGTGGATATAAATCTTCATGATATTCAACGTTCGCATCGTCTGGGCAAGAGAGGTTCAGGCAGCGATATTATATTCAGGTTTGTCAGCTACCGCAAGAGAACCCAGGTGTGGAAGGCACGCACCAAGTTGAAAAACTCAAACATCTTTCTTTCCGAAGATCTCACAAAGTACAGAAGCAGATTAGCCTTTTTGGCTAGACAAATGAAAAGAGAGAAGCAGATTTTGGATACCTTCTCTACTGATGGAAAGGTTATGGTCAAAACTCAGAATAGTCCAGGCGATCCCTCCCCGAGAATCTACGAGGTCAAGAGTGCAAGCGACCTGGAGAAATATCGCAAACCAACCACTCAGGTGACTTAATAGACTCTCAAGCGGCCAATAGGTCCCTATTTAAAACCATTCTACTGCCACTGGACAATTTGTTTCTACTTTAGAAACATTTCTGACTCTCCTTTATTCAAGGATTACGTGATTGCGCTGGACTTCCACATTAACACATTTTTTGTTCAACAATTTTCTACCCTCCTTGGTTACACCATGGTTACACAGTTCATTCCAGTGCATGCTCGTCTGATCGGCCAAATGACTTCCTTACCAAAAGTAAGCCTGTTGTGTTAATTGTCTTGACTCCAAGGAGTTGACCACCACAATAATTTGAATGCTCCGCCGTGAAGTGGTTCACACGCTCGGTAATTATTCTGCCCAGACTGTTAATTTGAAGCACTATGTACACTCCTATCATGGTTGGGTACGCCATGCGATCACGGATCTACTTAACTGTGTGCCCAGTATCCAATCTACATGTTAAAGTATTTAAGCTTGCATTTGAAATCTGCCTCAATTATATAGGATAGGACATTGGTCTACACATCTATATGGTCCACAAGATCTGTGACTACACCAGCTGGTAACATGATCAGCTTTACTATGACTTTTTGTTAAATGGGAAAAAATCTTTTCTGTTTAGCTGTTATGGTTATGTGGGTTGCAAATGTTCAAGTTATGTTTAATGTGTACTTTTTCTTGTATGGAGTACTCAAACACATACATACTTATGTAAAATCATACGTTTATTTATGTCATTAGTGCTCCTGTCTCGCCGCAGTCTGCAGTCCAATGTTTGTCGAAGCTTCAAACGTCACTACTCATTGTTACTTTTTCACTCCATATCTCCTGAGACAGGGGACACTGAGAATCTCAGTTTTCCTTGTCTCAGACATCTCAGATGGTACCAAGATATGAAATAATTTAACGATCATTATTATGCTTGTGGTTACCTCTTCCAATTCCACCATAGTAACATTAACAGTTGTCCAGCATGTTATTGTGATGATGTACATGTAGCCGCCTTTGTATTCATGTTGGAGTTGTGGTCTCCTAAGTACATTCATATACTGAACCCCAATGAAAAGTATCCACATAAAAAAATTAACACATTAATTTTGTAAGTTACTAAGTACTGTGTGTGCATATATGCATGGTTTGGAGCCTACATCAGGGTCATTCAGGACAACTTTTTAACTTTTGCTGGGTTGTTACATAATGCATGTGACTTTTGTGCACCGAATATGGCTTCTGACCACCACTCCTATTTGATGGCTAAAATGACCTGATGTTTTCAGTGGCTTTAAAAAGGGATGTTCAGCCAAGAAAAAAGCCAGTGGTCTCAGATGTGTTGAGGCGATCATGCCCCGTCTGAGCCAAGGTCAAAGACACCATGCTTTGGGGCTTGCAGAGGGTGGAGTCCCAATCACTCAAATCGCACAAAGAATGGGGTGTACTCGGCGCACCATCCAACGACTAATTGAACGGCAACAAGAAACTGGATCCGTAGATGATCGGCCTAGGCCTGGCCGAGAAAGAGTGACAACACCTGGCCAAGACCGTCACATCCGGCTGATGCACCTGCGAGACCGTTTCCGTACAGCAGCCCAAACAGCCCGTGAGACTCAAGGGGTGAATCACCGTCCTGTCAGTAGTTCTACTGTGGAGAGGCGACTGAGGAGCAGTGGCCTAACAGCCAGAAGACCTTACAGGGGTAACCTGCTGACCCAACCCAGAAGAGAAAGACGACTGGAGTGGTGTAGAGCACACTCCAGGTGGACTCGCCAGCAGTGGAATACCGTCCTTTTTACTGACGAGTCCTGTTTTTGTGTCAGCAGAGCAGATGGCAGAGAACGTGTGTGGCGCCGGACTGGGGAGAGATATGCAGATGCCTGTGTCCGTCAGGCAGATCGATGGGGTGGACCCTCTGTCATGGTGTGGGCAGGCATCAGCAACCGCTACCGGACACCCCTAGTGGTCATTCAAGGGATCCTCAATGCTAGGCGGTACATTGATGAGGTGCTGGAGCCGCACATGGTCCCATTTATGGAGCAGCATCAAGATCTGGCGATCTTTCAGCAGGACAATGCACGTGCACACTCTGCAAGATTAACAATGAACTTTCTCAATGAGAACAACATCAATGTCATGGAATGGCCAGCGTTCTCACCCGATCTGAGCCCTATTGAACATTTGTGGGATCAGTTAGGCCAAGGTATTCAACGGAGGACACCTAGGCCTACTACCCGAAACCAGCTGATCCAAGCTCTGCAGGAAGAATGGAATAATGTTCCCCAACACAGAATTCAAACCCTGGTCAGCAGTATGCGCCGCAGATGTATAGCATGTGTTGATGCTCGAGGTGGCCACATCCCATATTGAACAGAAAAATTTGTGTGACTTTCAATTAGGGCAGTTAATGACATTTTTTGCCTGTAAGTGACGTTAATGTCGGTAGAGCGTGACATTATTTTTACGCCAGAAAAGTGAATGCTTTGTTAAGTTCTAAGCACGTCTAGGTATGAAATGTTTCAAGTATAAACAATAAAATACTTCAAAATTGGCATGTGGATACTTTTCATTGGGGTTCAGTATATGTTGTGAGGCGAAATTTTTAGTATATGTATGGTGTGTGTACATTATTAACATATCGCTTACTTTCCCCATTTATGATGGTAGTACTCCGTTCGATATTGCTATTGTATTATCTGTATTACATGTCAGCTAATTATTCCTAAATGTATGCCGGATTATACGTCATCGCATTTGCGATTGTGCGGCCACACACTCTTGAGTTAGCTCGAAAATTGTTTTATACATACGGTTCCCGTTTTGGGGCGGCAGCTCTTCCAAATTACGGCACTAACCTCGCTCTGCTGAGGGTAAAAAGTAGTCAACTACTCTTTGCCGGAATTCCACGTAACTCGATCAATTTATTGATTTCATGCCGGTAAAGCACGTAATACGATGTAATGCTGAGATGGGCCTCGAAGATATAAAACTTAAATGTAAGGTCGCATTTCTATTACACGGTATGTATATAATTAGCATATTATTCAAACCTTTGCATCTTACGATTGTAGCATTCTGTCTACTATAGTTTTCTATTTCTGTAGTTTATACTTTTGCACAATTTGTCATATTCCCTTTATCAGGTAGCCCATGTGATATACCTTTTAGCTGTCTCGCAAAAACATTCCAAATATCCACCCGACTTTAAAGCTCAATGCTTAACAACCTACAATATGCTGACGCTGTGTTGTATTATATCTTTGTTTGTTTGATTTGTGTTCTATGTGCATTTTCTGTGTCACTTAATGTTGGGGCCTTCAAATATATTCACAGGTTGTCGAAGTATACCAGTTTGTGTATCTTACATTTGCGTAGTAATTATACTATTACGATTAAGTACGTCCTTAACATATGTATGCTGTGTGAAAATATTTTTCGTTTGACTTTATCATGTCAAGTGGTGTCTCATATTTTCACATGTGTGTTTACTTTACATCTATTAGGTATATGTTATAATGCGGTGCAGTCCTATTATAAATGTCCTACATGCAAAATAGAGTACTGGTGTGCTAATACTTTCACATGGAGTAATAACCCGAATCATTTCTCATTGATTGACGTGCGAAACATATTGTACTTCTACTTCTTCTGTAAGCGTCTATGCAATATTTATTTAAATACGCTCTCCAAATGTCTACAAGTAATGGTGTATATCGTACAATTTTTGTTATCGAGTGTTTATTCTTTTGGTTGCTATTACTTGGTGTCGCACTGTTACTTGTATTTTATTATATTTTGCTTTGGGGCTTGGTTTGCTTACATACCCATTATGTTCTGCGTTTTCAATTTTTACCACATGGACGCATATCATGCTTGGCTAACTACCGGCACACATGGAAACTGTATCACTCTTTACAGCAAGCTGACAAATTACCTTCAATTTTTACTGATTTACCACGTTTGTTTCAGCTCATTGTGGTTAAAATATCCATTTATTTTGCATCACTTCTTTGGTGTTTCTTTAGGCAAATTTAGGGTCTGCAAGCAAATACTTTGTTCCTCTCCTCATGTGTATTTGTACCACTTGTGTGTAGCCATCCCGGACTTCAGGTGCAATTTCCATCTTTCAAATTCTGAAATCTTCTTAATATACTCTTTATTCTATGTTTTGGTTGCGGCTTCCATAAGTAACATCTTCATTCACGCCAGTCGACAAAGATTACTCGTATTATACCTATATAATTCAATCCTTTATCGTAAATGTTCAAATATTGATGTATATTTATTTGTCATTTCTCCGCTTCTGATTTTATTAGCCGGAGACATTCACCTCAATCCTGGACCAACTGATGAGTTTTGTGATACTACCCTCTGTCACATTAATGTCCGTAGTCTGTCTCAAGATAAAATGAGGTGTATTCGCGCAGACATTGCTAAATATTATGATCTCATAACTTTCTCGGAAACCTTTCTGACACCAAATACTCCAGGCAATGATCTTATTTTATCTGGTTACCATAATATTATGCGGAAGGACCGCCCTACTGGTTTAGGCGGTGGTGTTGCACTATATGTATCCCAGCAGTTTATAGCTACTAGGCGTCAAGACTTGGAAAGTCCCGATCTGGAATTATTATGGGCTGAGATTAAATTACATAACAATAAATTTTTATTAGGAGTTGTATACAGGCCACCCGACTCCCCTGTTTCATTCTGGGACAAGCTTCAAGCTAGTCTCGACCAAGCAAAAACTACCGGTACCCACAATATCGTCATAACAGGTGACCTTAACGCCGACTTTTCCACGGCACCAGGTAAAAAGCTTGACCATTTTTGTAATACTAATTTCTTTTTTCCGCATATTCATGAACCCACCCGCATAACTGAAAATACGTCTCGTTGTTTAGATCAGGTCATTTCTAACATCCCGAATTTTATTTCTGAATCAAAAGTCTTGCCACCAATTGCTAATTGCGACCATAGCGTAGTGTCTGTCAATATTAGTTTTCGACGCAAAATTGAGCCCGTGTGTAAAAGATTTATATGGTTATATGAACAGGCAAACTTTAATCATTTCCGAGAATATTTAAGTCAAATCGACTGGGACAACTTCTTTCCATCCAACGATATAAATGCCTGCTGCCTGCTATGGACTGAAGGCTTTCTGCAAGCCGCCAAACAATGTATTCCTAATAAAGAAGTTACCATTCGTCCGGACGATTTACCCTGGTACACATCTTCTCTGCGCTGTGAAAAGCGCAGAGTGATGCGCGCATATTCCAAAGCCAAAGATGGTAAACACGGACCTAATAATCTCGAACTTTGGGCCACTTATAATCGGCTTCGTAACCTGTATCAGGAACATCTCCGTGAAGCCGAGGATCGACATCATAATAAATTAAATAACTCCTTGAAAAATTCTAAAAACAAACATAAAGCGTGGTGGAAAACTGTTAAACATTTTTTGAATCGAAATCATCGTCAGAATATTCCTTCTTTATTATGTGATGACAAACACGTCACCGACAACGCTTCTAAAGCAGAAATCTTCAACTCGTTTTTCTTGAGTCAAAGCACTCTTGACTCATCTTTAATTACCAATCCTCTACCGCCTGACCACCCCTTAAATACACTCGGAGGTTTAAAAATTTCTGAAGGTGAAGTACTGGACACACTCAAAAGTCTTGATACTACTAAAGCAACTGGCCCAGATGGGATTAGTACTAGACTTTTGAAAGAAGCAGCTCCCATTATTTATCGACCTCTCACTAAACTATTCAATTTATCTCTATATCAGAAACAGTTCCCGTCTATTTGGAAAGAAGCTCACGTGACTCCTTTACACAAAAAGGGCGACGAGAACCTGTGTAGTAACTATCGTCCTATATCCCTTTTAAGTTGTACAGGGAAAGTAATGGAAAAAGTAATTTTTAAACATGTGTTCAATTTTTTTCGGGACAATATGTTCATTTCAGCAAACCAGTCAGGATTTATTCCTGGTGACTCAACAGTCAATCAGTTACTTTCCCTATACCATGAGCTATGTTTAGCCATTGATCAGCAAAAAGAAGTAAGAATTGTTTTCCTAGATATAAGCAAGGCCTTTGATAAAGTCTGGCACAAAGGTCTTATTCATAAACTGGAAAAAAACGGCATCGTTGACAATCTTCTGACATGGTTTGAAGATTACCTGTATAATCGGACGCAACGCGTCGTTTTAAATGGTCAATCCTCTAGCTGGGGAACTATAAGTGCTGGTGTGCCTCAAGGATCTGTATTAGGTCCTTTACTCTTTTTGATTTATATTAATGATATAGTCAACGTTGTAAATTCAGAAGTCAAACTCTTTGCGGATGATACGTCCCTTTATCTTACTATTGAAGATCCTGTTCATGCTGCTACTGTCATGAACGATGATCTGGCCTCCCTGGACGAATGGTCTAGGGAATGGCTTATATCCTTTAATGCTGTTAAAACAGACACCATGCTCGTCTCTCTAAAAAGAAATCCCCCTGATCACCCTCCATTGATATTCCAAGGTCATCAATTAGAGAATGTTTTAGAGCACAAGCATCTGGGTCTTTCGTTAAGATCAGATCTAAAATGGAATGAACATGTTAAACAAGTTGCAACTAAAGCCTGTAAACAAGTAAAAATTCTGAAAACTCTACAGTATCGCCTTGACCGGGACACACTAGAAACGATTTATACCTCCTTCATTCTACCTATTTTAGAGTACGGAAATGTGGTCTGGGATGGCTGCACGCAGGATGATGCAAAACTTTTGGAAGATATTCAAATGACTGCGGCCCGCATCGTGACAGGAGCAATGAAAACCACCCCTATAGAAAAGCTATACGAAGAAACTGGCTGGGAGACCCTGTCCAAACGAAGAGAAAGATCCAAACAAATCATGATGTATAAAATAGTTCATAAATTAACCCCTAGCTATTTGTACTCTCTTCTCCCCAATATTCCAATATTCCACCGTAATACTAGGGCACAACTCGATCAAAGCAGACGCTCAGACTTACCCTCTTTCAATTGTAGAACAGTCTTATTCGAAAACTCCTTTTTCCCTTCTGCTATCACGTTGTGGAACCTTCTCCCATCGGAAACTAGAAATCTTCCAACTTTGTTCCAATTTAAGAAGAAAATTTCAACTCCCAGACAGCTTTCTGTTATATTTCCCGAACTTCTTAATGTAGGCAAAAGATATCTATCTATTTTACATTCTCGTTTGCGTATGGGCCGCAGCCAATTGAACGAACATCTTTTTAAGATTGGTGTAAAAGATTCAGCAGCTTGTTCATGTGGCGCCACCACCGAGAGTATCTGGCACTTCTTTCTCACCTGTCCAAACTACATTGTCGCTCGAGATGCATTACATACAACCATTGGTCGTTTGGCTCCATTTTCTATTAACACAATTTTGTTTGGCAGTGCTTCTTGCAGTCTCGAGGACAATATTATCATATTTTTATCTGTTCAAGAGTTTATTGAAAAAAGTAAACGATTCCAAGGTGAAACTGTAACTTAATCATTCATATCGATAATTCGAAAATGCAAATTAATAATATATACTGGCAATATTGACAAGTTTATGAGCCCCGCTATCTGTGTTTGTCCTGGTGGCGTCTATCCTTCCGTTTGTTTTTCCGACCACGCTGCTCATCAAGTCCCCTTGGACTTGATGAACGGTGGTTCTTTGGAGTTGTGCTGTCAAGTCAGTCCTGTGTTTCCGTCTTTTCTCCACAAGAGGGATTAATATAGGGCTTTGCCCTTCTTCCCAATTGTTTTTCTTTTGGAAATAAAATACGTTTAAACCAAACCAAGGTTGACCAGAGATAAACTTGAATCGCTGTCCTCGTGTTGGGAGTTCCAATCAGAGCACCTGTCGTTGAAATCGCCAGTTACTGGCCAGGTGGACGATAGTAGTTTCCAAATAATACCTTCCCGCGCTGGGTCGATATTTCAACCCAGACGCATTCGCAATCTATGCTTTCAAGATCCGGGCGTCTTACCCAAGGCAGAGAAGAGTGAATAAATGTCAGAACCCCGCCGCCTCTTCCCGTTGTACGGTCTGTACGATACGGAGGTTGGAAGTCGTCGATGAGAAGGAGCTGATCGGGGAAATATTCGTCTAGCCAGGTTTCAGATAATGCAATAATGTTAAAGTCCCCTGATTGGGCCAGGAGATGGATCTCGTCAAGTTTACCGGTACTTCGTATGCTGCGAACGTTAGAATGAAAGAACTTCAGGTGGTTGTTTGAGTTCAGGGTGGGACCGGGGTTCGCGTGAACGTCGATTGAAGACAGGAAAACGTGTGAAGGAACAATGTTATGTGTTTTACACAGGAAAAAACACAGAGGAGTGTGTTTATATGTAGAAAAGCCAATGATGAGTAGGAGCATATTATTTGGTTTTCGACGCGTGGACCTGGAAGGAAGTGCACCTTAAGAGAGATGTAATTGTTCGAGAAAAGACCAATGAACATCCCGTATTGATCAATGCCGATGCCCATTGTTTATAAACCAAGGTAACTTAAGAACAGCAAAAATACAAGTACTTGTCAGAAATGTGTTATTTTGCCCACCCATAACAGCGGAGTCAACGGAAGGTGTAAAGGAGCACACAACACCATGTAATTGTTTACAATGTGTCATTTGCGTGTAAGCTTTAGGTGGACTGAGAAGAGTCTGCTGTTTTGTGAATGTCGTTGAGGGTAACAGGGTAACATGACATGTAACAAGAAAATACACAGACAATAAGAGAGACAAAGATGCAAAAATAAGTGAAAATATGGTTAGTGCAATGTTGGTGGGACATAAAGAGCTATATCTGGATGTAAATAGAAAAATTATTGAACTCTGTAACAATGGCAGAAATATATGCCTTACTGCTGTAGTCATACAGTGAGGGCTATACACAAACATAAATTGGACTTAAGTTAGTCTTAATCTTTTATGTAGACAGTCTCGGCATGAAAGTTTAAAAGGCGGCGAACTTAAAATTGAATTGAATTTATCCAGTATTTCCCCCTTTGTTTGGGCCCCACTGGAAATAAGTCTCCGGACTTCGTGAGTAATCCCAGCACCAATCCTATAATGCAAATATTTATTAGGGAGATATATTTATTGAGTGTTAAATGTTTACACAGAGTATGATATTTATATGTACCTTTGTATGTTGGTATGATGCTGAATAAACAATCAATCAGTCTATCAATCTTTCATAACTTGCCACACCGCCTATTCGAAGCCCCTGTGAACCTCAATTCCAGACACAACCATCACGAAATTCTGAACTTTATCCTGTGACCTGGCCAATCTTTTGCACTGCACTAGATCAAGCATGAACTGATGTTTCTTGACCACATTGCATAAAATTACAGCGGTACATCCATTTCCATATAAAACATTGTATTTTTCACATTCCTTGTTAAACCAGTGGAAGGTTCAAGCGTTCTTTTTATGGGAGTATGATGACAATTCTGTCTCTGAGCCTTCTTGGCAAAGTTATTATGGTAAATAGTGGAACTTATTTAACATTGTACTCCAAGTATATTTTATATTTCTGTCTTTGTTTAGTCATTTCTTGAGTCGCCAAAGATAGACATTATCTATGCAGCCCACAAATGTGAGCACCATCTGATACCTAATTCTCTAACTGTCAGAGGTTTTATGAATGGGCCCACTACAGCATTCGCAAGCCCTTTTTATCCTCCATGCCAATGGCTCATAACGATTCGGCCATAATGACCTCTTCAGATGGCTTCCGCATTGAGGTTGTTTCTTATGGGACTCAAGTCAGCCAGGAGGTCTTGTGTACAGAAGTAACCTATATATACAGAACGATGCCAGCGTTTTTTTTTTTTTAATTCGGCTACATTAGTCTGTAATCAACTCGCTTTTCACGATCTTTGCCTGCAGGCACAAGGACATTTGACTCGCTAGCAAATTATGGGGCCCTGTTTGCGTTTTGTGATTATTGGGCCTTTTAAAGGGATATTAGATTATTGCCTTCAAAACATAAGGGTTATTGGATGATTTCACCTGAATAAGTATTTTTGTATCATTGAAAAGCTAACGATTTGGGATTTGAGCCCACACGTTTTGAGGATTATTGGATTATTTGGGTAAAAACATGGACTATTGGTACCTCCCTTCCGCTCCTCCCAGCAGGGCTCCAATTACTCGACCTTACTGACCAATACTACACATCCGTCTGGCGGTCAAGGCCTACACGAAGAGCTGACAGAAACAGGCGCGGATTTAGGGGGGGGGGGGAGCGCCGGGAGCGCGCGCTCCCCCCCCCCCCGCCCCTAAAAAAAAAAATTAATAAATAATAATAAAAAAATTAAAAGAAAAAAATCCTGGCGCCTCCAAGAATTGTTGGTCATCTCCGGTCACACGAGAAAGTATAGGGGGTTACCCATTACATCTTTGGTCCGAGCTTCCCGAATCACCAAATTTCAAAGACACAGAGTCGATTAATCAATGTGGTGTCAAAGATCCTCAGGCTGACAGGCACAAAAAAAGAACAACAAATACTGCAGCGCCCTCCGTCGGGTGAAGGAAGGCTGGTTCCCAACGTGAATGCATAAGCCAGAGTAGCGAATCGCAAGGAGCCAGGCTATTTTACTTCCCGCCATGCATTGTAAATTTCCGGTTTGACGCTAGTCACAAGTTTTCATGCTGTAAGTCACATAAGTGAAACTCATATTTCACCTGCAGAGAGTGTATACATACAGTATGATTAACCTTCTCCGTCCATGCATCTGTTATACTGGTAACACTCAACCTGTATTGGCAACTGGTCACATGTTTTTCATGCTCTAAGTCATAGAAGAAAAACTGTTAATTAAAGTGTGTGTGTCAACACACACTTTTTTGTTTTTCCTGAAATTCTTTATATCTTTCTTTCTTTTTTCTTTCTTTTTTACCAGCAAATTTGTCCGACACTTTTCTCGAGCACTATTATACATAGAAACTCCAAGCTTGGCATGATTGTACCTCCATACAAGGAGTTTGACCGTTTTATACAAAGGAATGAAAATGTTTAAAATTATGCAAATTAGTGGCATTTGAAATTTTAAATCTTGAATATCTTCAAAAGTATAATAGATAGAGATGTCATTCCAACTTCTACTAGAGGGTTATTGACCAGTGCGCATCTAATAAATTTAAAACAAAAGTTGTAGCAATTTAAATAATGCTAATTTGCAGTATTTGAAATTTTAAAACTTGAATATCGTCAAAACTATTATAGATAGAGACGTCATTTTAATGTCTACTACGGGGTTATTGACCATTGCGCATGTAATGAATCAAAAGCAAAAGTTGTAGCAATTTAAAATATGCTAATTAGCAGCATTTGAAATTTTAAAACTTGAATATCTTCAAAACTATTATAGATAGAGATGTCATTTCAACTTCTACTAGGGGGTTGTTGACCATTGCGCATGCAATGAATCTAAAACAAAAGTTGTAGCAATTTAAATTATGCTAATTAGCAGTATTTGAAATTTTAAAACTTGAATATCTTCAAAGCTATAATAGATGGAGATGCCATTCCAACTTCTACTCCTGTGTTATGAAATAGTTGTACATTGCCATACTAATATGTTTTGAAGACACACACACTGATTTGCTATGCAGCAAATCATCTTTCCTAGTTCATGTATATATTTATAGCATTGTATCAAGGCATAAAAGATTCAATTTGTATCTGCAGTTTGTATTGGTTCTTTCAGCAGAGTTACCTCACTCTAGTTTCCTCTAATAAGCAAGGTGATAGATAAATGATTTCATGACTACTAAGTATTACTTTTGCTGCTGACTGAAGATTTATACTTTTTACACATTTGTGAATTCAAAAAGCACATATGTTTTTCTAAAACTTGTGATATTGGAGACATTCCTCTGAGAGGAATTAGTTGGATTTGTTCATGGTTAATCATACCCTGTATTGTGGATTTGTAGCATAGTAATATATTTTGACTTCCTTAGAACAATTGAAGTGATTTTTCAGAGGCTTAGTTTTATAGTTAGTTAATGATTAGAAGTATTTAGATGTATCTTCAGTGGTGCTGACTGAATGTGATAAGTGATTTGTAAATCCTCATCCACATTGTGGATTTGTGTCTTACTCAGTGCAACTCGCACTATTCTGATTTCAGACTGATCATTTTAGTTATTAAGTGATCAGATGGTGCTGATTGACAATTTGTACTGAGATTATGTATTATATTTACTTTAGCTGATTTGTGAAATCAAGCTCTAATCATATATTGTGGCATTATGAATATAGTTCAAAACATTCCTCTAATTTTGTAGTTTTATTAGTTATTTGATTTATTGCTTTTTGTCATTCAAGTAGTTGTGTGGTGCTGCCTAAATTGTGATCTAATTGTAAAATTATTCCAGTGTGCAGCTGCGGGCTTGAATGTTTTATAGTAACACATGTTCATAAATGTTGGTCACTTCATGTGTCCTCCTTGTTTTTTATGGACTCAAATTCATTTGACAAGTGTCACATAACATTAAAATATATTACCATGATGGTAACTACACATAGTTTCCTGTTCTGGAGAATTTGTGAATTCCAATGACAATTGAACAGCAGATGGAAGCTTTGGAAAATAAAACCCTTTGTAATGGTTATCAAAGTTTAATTATGGGGCACTGACATCCCAAATGAAGATAAACCAGACATCATATCTCTTACAGTGGTCCCCTGTATAAGGCCCCTCTCACCAGAGGCCACTCCTCTTGAAAAGTCACCATTCTTATGCAGAAAGTGTAACATTTTATTATATATATTCCCCCTCTAGAAGGGGCCACCCCTCTTACAAGGCCACTTTTAGGCTGCATTTTGGGTGCCTTGTAAGAGGGGAGCCACTGTATTTTATTGACAGAAAAAAGCAGTTTATGCCCCTTTAAATGCATTAAAACCCTGGAGCTTAGGGGGGCTCCGCCCCCCTTGACTCACCGCCAGGGCTCTGCCCTGGACCCACCGGGGGCCTGGGCGGCCCCCGGACCCCCGGCCTTACTTGCTAAGTTCAGCTCCCCCCCCCCCCTTGACAAATCCTAGATCCGCACCTGAGAAATATGCAGTAATTTCTGTAATGACTGTTTTTCACCTTGTAGACCTACATTGCTTCCATTATGATGCCGTTATCGACGCACATACCGTGTTCTGGGCACCCTGCCATAATCATGTGATGCATGACGTATCGGTTATCCAGCGCCGGTTCCGTAGCTATGATGTGGTAGTCTCCATCTTGAGGCAGATCAAAGTAGGCGCAATAGTACGATGTTTCTACTGCTGGTACTTTGGTGCGTTTTAGTGAAAACGTCTTATTCCGCACACCTTAAAGAGAACAATCATGCGGTAAATTCTTAGATACTATACGCAACACTTCAGCAAAGGAATGTAAATGATCTTTGGGGCAATTGACCTACATGTGTGTGACGGTTTTTATCCCGTACTATATCGAGGGCCCCCAAGGGGGAGTTGTGATCACGATTCACAGAAAATTTAAATGTACTTTCACGGCTAAATCCAAATCATAGAAATTACTGTTACGTAAATAAATATTTATAATCACGAATCATGTTAAATAATCTTTGAATTCACAGTAAGTGCACGAGAAATAAATATAGAATAATGAATCACGCAAATACTTATAATCAGATAATCACGAATAAGCGAAAATAGTCGTCGATTTCACAGTTCACGAGAAATAAATATAGACGATAACGTATCACGCAAATACCCCTTGGAGCCCCTCTATATCATAAGACGCATAGTTAACTTGTTACTAACGATGTCGGCAAATATCAACCGATATTTAAAAAAGGAACACATTTCTAAGAAAACTAATATGTGTACGTGTATTATTTTTCAGAAATGCATTCAATGAAAGATGGTGTGTTGATTTATATTGTAAAATCTTCGTTTTAATTTCTCTATACTATCCACCTTGTACAGACACAAAATGAAAATATTAAAATAAAAGTAACAATTTTTCAAAGTCAGTTGTTCCTTTGAATGTGACGTCATAATGAAGGCCTACCTGGTTGCTTTATGGTATCACACTTAAAATCTGCTAGCTTGCAGAACTCCCACTGATTGTTCGTCTTGCACTGTGGGGAGTCGAGAGGTTCACATATCCCTGAAAAATGGAAGTAGGAAACAAAGTAAAAACCAAACCAAAACAAAACAAAAACTTAAACAAAAGACAAACAATCAACCCAACCCAAACCAAACCAAACCAAACCAAACCAAACCAAACCAAACACCCCAAAACGCTCAATATTGAATGACAAGCCGTTTTGACATTAACATTGAAACATGAATAATTATTTTTGATTAAAAAAAAAGCTTTTTCTCGACATCAGAAAAAATTACAGATGTCAAACATTATATATATATATATATATATATATATATATATATATATATATATATATATATATATATATATATAGGCCTACAGTTCCGCTCGAGCAAAACGCTACGAACGCATCCGCACGAGAACGGACAGACAACAGACTAATAACTGACTTGGAACGGACCGAGAACGGTCTTGAGTATAACGGCATGGAACGGGAGGAAACGCATGCCAAAACGAACGCGTTCCATTTCTAGGACACGCCCCTAATAGCTTGGACTGGGCAAAGAACGCTTTCCTGCTTCTCCTCTCCCTTCTACTTCATTTTAGTATGGGAGGGAACGCATTTTTTCTTCACAAGTTGAATTGCATGTTAAATTATTTTCACGTTTATCTACATTTACTTTCTTTTTCACCACGACAATCTTAATGCCGATGCCCCCGTTCAAGTTGACAAACGCATTGGCAACGCTGCCCACAGAATCTTCAAACACAAACGAGAAAACGCAAACTCATGCAATTTCGGATGGAACGGCCGTGAGACACAGCACCAGTGGCAGTGGCAGATGCCATCATTCAAACACCATCATGAACTTCGATGTTTTTTAATTTTTATTTTTGGGATTTAGGGAAAAAATCGACTGGCGGAATCCATAAGACAAGTAAATATATTGCTATAGCCTAACAACAACACTTTTGTCTTCAGCCAGGAATGACAGTCCACCATTTGCAGTGTCAGTCTCATCATGAAACGACCGGTTCTCGAGCCTGCAAGGTTTTAAACCACTTTGTACAACCATGCCATTTTGCAATTTTTACCAAAGCAATTAGCATTTGCTTAGTTCCCACGTGTCTCCATTTAATGATTTATTCATTTTTAGAAACCAAACCAATTTCATCATTTAACAAAATTTTGAGAGTTGATTTAGGCCCCCAACTATTTCAATTACTTACGTTTCCGCAAAAGTGAAAGAAAATCGAAACCCCCTGTGCGCCACGTGTGCATTATTCGTGGAAAGTGGTCATAATTATGGTGCATGCAGAGATCATGTGACCTAGCCCATGGTCAAAATGGTGGTCGATATTTGTAACTCTTTCGTCGCCTGATATTGAATTTGAAGCCAATGGTTTTCTGCAATTTACTTCTTACTGACACTTTCTACAACGAAAATTAAACGAATTTCAATAGAAAAGGCCTGATATGACTTGTTCATCGTTAGGAAAGATATAAATTAATATCCAGTATTGAGCAGACAAATCTAAAATTTTTCTTCGACCTTGACAAAGACAAAGAATACAGAGAAGTGAAATTCGTCCATGATAGCTCCCGCTCCACACAATAAACCATTTCACAACTCAATATGTGTTTTGGGCTTTTCTTATTTCCTTTTCACTTTGTAGCTATTTGTCTATTGTTAAGTCTTCTGAATGAGCTGAAACTCTGTGGTGGAAGAAGAGCTGCTAGGCCTATCGTCACAACGTGAAGTGGCAAATAGATTTGGGTCTTTGATACCTTGTTCAAGACCGTGGTATAATAAATGAAATGGCCTTGACAAAACGTCAATAATTTTTTCACCGCAAGATTTTTATTATTTCTGTATTTTGGGAGAATTATATGATAACCAAATATCTGACGTGACAGACCAAGTGCGTTTTCATCCGTGTGTGTCAATGTATGTAAATTCATAGCAGATACATTTTGATGAAACATTGACAAGTTTACACTATACACATGTGTGTTAAACATGCTCAGCACAATCGTCATTTAGGTGGACTATTGTTTGGAAAACTAAATGCTGATAGTCTCAATCCGATGGAAATGATGCGCTGGGACATGCATAAGAGAAACAAAGATAAATTAAAAAATAATGCATGTTTTGCACTAGCCTACTATTTCAAATTCAACTATCCTCTGCCTTTCTTGTCATCCTTTTTTTTTTCAAAATTTATGTTGAAGTTGTTTTACACCCCAATGTGGTCTCCCTTCACAAAATGAGTCTTTCGTTTACAGATTTAAGTTCAACAGTGCAAGGTAACATTAAGTTGCCCCATTGCAGGATAGGGGTGCAACCTATATATAGCTGCAATGCAGAGTCGCCTTTTTTCACAACTTCTTTAATCCTGCTTTGGTGTCTACATATATAAATTGGACATTTTTCTTTGGCTCTGTGTCCGTGTACATAGTTTTTTACTTCATTATCAGAGACTGTACGGATCTACGATGTGCGGCAAAAGTTCTTTGATGCTTCGATCGTTTCAGTAGGCCTATATTGATTGAGACTCTAAAACTGTTATTCTGTATGCGCCTGTTACAGGCACAAGATCTTAATAAAGGCACTTAACAGAAGATAAAGTTATGATAAATTTAGGAATCATATAGTATTATCATACAGACACGGTAACTGACATTTCTTGCATCTTTACAAAATATGTTTATATATGGGTTACTGGCGTGCAATAAAAATGTGAGTTGAATCGAGCTTTTTTGTCGCCAATACTGTACTGAGGCTGTCGGACAAATGACGAATATCTTACGGGCACCTATGTCTATCTTTCAGGTCAACAGGCATGCCTTGCTTGTACTGGTAGATAGGTCTATGTGGCCGTCCGCCTGACAAATAACGCGATTAACTTACACAAGTTGTCAGATATATCAAATACAACCATGCCTTTCTTTCTTATCGATTTTGAGATCTCAGAAATGGGAGGAATTGCATCTGGCTCATTTGATACGTTGGCCGGGCAGAAGTTCTGAATCCACATGGCCATTAATATTAAATGAGCATCACTCGGGGCTTACAAATTCTAATTCAGGGTGGTCATACAAGGATTGTAGCATGTGATCAGTCCTATAATGATTAGACCTCAACCTACATTATCAGCCAATCAGGTGCCTCGATTTCTCCTGTCAAGACAGAATCTTAATTCATTAAGGCCTGAAGCCTGAAGGTTTGCACACAGTAAAACGGCCCCTGATTGGCCGACAGCAGGCTAAGATTGACAAGTCAAGCAAAACAACATAAGCACGTCGCAATTCATTTCACAATTTAATGACATCATTTGCAAGTTGAACAAAAATAACAATGTAACATTGGACGAGGTCTTCAAAGATGGCTTTTAATGTGCCACCGGCAATGTCATTAGCTATGAATCTTGATTGTAACAAAACAAAACAGCCGCCTGGACTTCTTACGTGAATGTAAAGTTCAAATACTCAGTCCCATGAAGATGAACGAAAAAAAAAAAAAGAAGTTCAATCCGATGATAGAGCTCTATGGTCCGATGAACGAAAAAAAAAAGTCTCTTTATCTCACACGCAATTTCAATACTTCTCCGTTAACATGCAGTAGAACAGTGTGGTAGCTTTCAGGCACCGAAATTACAAGTTCTTCGGTCGACGGGCGGCCCTTCGATGCTGGAAGATCATCGTGAGGGGAAACACCGTCCGCGAACATGGGCTTAGTCTGTCGCATTGTACAAGTGGCACGTGCCTCATTTTCCTGCTTAAGATGATGGTCCTGCATTGCTCCCGTAGCCCCAAATGTGATCATTTCACATTTTAACAAGTCTTTCTGATTGCTGTCGGGTTTCGGTGGTGCGAGCTTCTACACTTTAATCCAATCAGAAGACTGCTTCTATTTAGAAAAAGTTCATATATCGGGGGGGGGGGGTAGACTTTTATATAAATACGAAAATGGCATTTAAACGGTCCATTTTAGAGTAACTAATAACGGTATTCGAGGAAAAATGTTTTCATATCAAATACTGTGCACCTTACTGGCTAATAGTGTAGGTTGAGGCCTAAGTAGAAAGGATACGATTAAGACGGTTCTTCAGTCCACCAGAAGACGTGGACTCGCCCGCTTCGCTTCGCTCTGCCAGCTCCGTCCACGTCTTCAGGACTGAAGAACCGTCTTAATCGTATCCTTCCTTTACATAAACATATTCATTTTCTCTGGATTGCCTAATAGTACACAAAGACTAATCTGGAGGCTCTCCAGTACATAAAAGGACACACAGGAATATATACAATACACACTGGACGAGAAGAGAAGACTAAATTCACGGCTTATACAATTGATGCCAGATAATGGAGACTTATAATTAGATCACACGCTAAATTAGTAGATAAAACGTCTAGATTCTGATAAGAATGTCTGAACAGCCTCAAAGATGAATACATTATCAGTGTCTGGCAAGTCCTCACTACCTTTCAAGAGAATATTTAGTAAAATGTCACTAGAGCACTGAACTATCAAAGTCGGATTTACACCTGGAGCGAGCAAGCGACACACAGTGTTCAGTAGAGGGACCCTTTGCACAGTGAACTTGGGGCAGAACAAAAGGTAATGTTTCGTATCTTCAGTATAGTATGAGAGCATGCACACGTTGAGGCTGGAAGGATATTGACATGATGTAGATGGGCATTTAAAACAGAGAAGTTTAGACGTAGCTGCGTGTGGCATATGTTTAGGAAACGACTTCCATGTTTAAAGTATGTGGGCTTTTTGTCAACACTTAAGAGTAATAGGTTTAAGTTAGATTTAAACTACGGCAGGGAATTGGTGAGACGAGCATCAACCGGGAGGTTATTTCATAATTTGATTGCAGACGGGAGAAATGAATCGCCGAAGCGATTGGTGGTGAACCTAATTTGGCGTAATTCAGTACGATTTCTCAAAAGGCACCCAGTAGTGAATGCAACGTCACGAGGAACGAGATCATGTAGGTATTGTGGAGTCAACCTATTGTACATTTTAAAGAAAAGAATAAGTATAAAATATTTCCTCCGATTTGCCAGAGTTTGCCATTCAAGCTCTTCGAGAAGTAAGACGCGTGGAGTGTACCTAGTTGCGCCAAGGCAGATCCTGGCTGCCTCATATTGCACAGCTTCTATAGATTGTGACAGGTTTTCAGTGCAATTGCCAAACAGGACACGCCCATATTCGAGGATAGGACGAATCATTGTACTATACAACCGTATGAGTGTCTGGCGGGAGAGTTTATATTGAGTCTGCGTAAAAGAGCAAGCCCTTGGCTGGCTTTATTAATACGTGTTATATGCTGGTGCCATGACAAATTACTTGAGAGTGTAACTCCAAGGTGAGTATGTAGAGTGGCCTCAGGTATCGGTGTGTTTCCAAGAAGTAGGGGAGGATGATCTGGCTTATGTCGTTTAGCTGAGAAGGTCATTGAGATGGATTTTATGGCATTAAATGTCATACACCAGAGCTTGCCCCAGCGATGAATTTGTGTAAGACTATGATTAAGGCTTTCAGCTGTGGCCATTGGTTCGTGGACAATTTCAAGGATGCTGGTATCATCCGCGAGTAAACGGATGTCACAGGTGATGTTGACAGTGATGTCCGTAATGTAAACGAGGAAAAGTAGGGGACCAAGGATCGAACCTGTGGGGCACTCCAGCCTCTATAGGGAGCCAAGGTGAGGTCTGTCCTCCAATAGTAACACGTTGAAGTCGGTTTGAGAGATAGCTTTCTATAAATAGTAACACAGGATCTTCCAACCCCAATTGTTTTAGTTTAAAAAGTAGACCAGCGTGCCAGACTCTGTCAAAGGCCTTGGATATGTCCAAGAAAACCATACGGGCCTCATGGCCCAACTCAAGGCCACTGTAAATAGTATGAAGAATGCTAACAAGTTGATTTATGGTGGAATCGTTTTTCTTAAAGCCAGAGTTTTTAGCAGAAAGTAAATTGTTAAAGGTTAGATACTCATAGAAAACGTTATAAACTAGACGCTCAAGTACTTTAGAGACATTACAGAGGAGTGAAATAGGCCTACAATTTTCCTTTGACTGTTTGTTACTTTTCTTAAAAACGGGGCACACGTTTGACCTCTTCCAGGGATCTGGAAAATATGAGTTGGATAAGCAGAGATTGAACAGATCAGTGAGAGAACGTGAGATTGAGGAGGCACAGTATTTAAGAAGGGTGCTGCCTATACCGTCACTGGCGTCAGGACCAGAAGCAGAACTGGCTTTCAGAGATTTTAAAATCTTTTCCACGTCATTTACTTGCACTTGAAACACAGACAGGCGGGCCTCAGTTCGGAAGGCAAGGTCGGGTAAGGGCAAAGGATTGTCATCATGCGGAGTCTTACACTGATCAGCAAAATACTTGTTGAAGGTCACTGACTTCTCTATATCGGAAGAAATAGCCTAATCCCACCATCGTCAATAAGAGTTGGAATGTTTTGATAAAGTTTGTGACCGAGAATAGATTTGCTAAGGTTCCACCACCCAAATACATATAATCAGTGTTCTTAATCTGTTACTAGATGCAATGCTTGTCAAAGTCATCCCGGTGGTGTTCTCTCTCAAAATATTAAAAATGAAATAAAATGTAGGCCTAGGCCTAACACGTTCATGATGCAATAAACTGTTATTACAACTTTCATCGCGGAATTGGGAAGTAATACTAAAAATAGGCCTACGTGGCCTTATGAGTCACAGACTACTAGGCCTAAATTAAAAGTTAATAACGCTGAATCGGTTTGCTTATAATGAGCCCCCAACCCCCACCCTCCACCCCCATACGGTGATGCCAAATGGTCTGAAATTCGGGTAAAAATTCTGAAGACACGAGAAAGATGATCAAGTGACAATTTGATAAGAAAAAACAACCTCTTGAAAGTAGGCCTACACTTAGGCCTACGCTGAACATACGTAACATGTATATATATACAATTACTTTATTCATTAGCTATATCATTGCCTGTTAACAATCACTCGTATGTTTGAGATTGACAAAAATGTAAGGTGTCACACGATCCAACCTACGTAACATAACATTATTCATTAATTGCAGAAAACCATTAGCTTCAGTAACAGGTGCCGTAAGACCACCATTTTGACCATGGGCGAGGTCACGTGATCACTGCATGGACCATGTGACCCCTTTCCAGAAATTTTGCACACGTGGCACACAAGGGTTTTAATTTCCTTTGACTCTTGTGGAAACATGGAAACGAAGATTACTGAAATTGATGAGAGACCTAAAACAAATCTCTTAACTTTGTTGAATGACATTATTGGTTTGGTTAGTATAAACAGAAACATGCGGGAACAAAGCAAATTGGTCATTCGTCTTGGTGAAACAAGATGATAGAGAGGGAGGAATCACACGATTTGGCCCATAAATTCTTCTCCTCTCTTTATATTGCATTGAAGTGCATGTAGGCAACATGTACATTTTTTCCACCTACAAATAAAGCTTTATTCCTCTGTTGGGTTAAAGCAACTGAATGCATAACTTGTTGGGAGTGGGTACATTTTGCCAGCATCAAATATTTGGGACATGCGGGACATGCGGGACATGCTTTGTAACCGCTAGGCCTATAATTTGTCGTTGAGGTGTTTGGATGTGTTGGAAATGCATTTGTAAAAGTGTTTGAAACGTGTTTGGTGAAGTGTTACAATAGTTTTGTTATCAAAGAGTTTCAAACGCATTTGTAAGAAAGAGTTTGAAACGCATTTGCAATGCATTTGTAGTAAGTTTGAGCTTTCTTGTTTGTGTTTGCGGATCGTTTGGGAAGTGTTTGGCGATTATCAACTTGAACGCAGGCGGTACTGTTGTTCTATTTTGCAGGAGAACCCGCTGTATTTTCCATGTAGGCCTATTGACTACCTGGGCAATCTAGGATAAATATACATATTTCATTTTGATATTCAGTCGTTTGAGGACTTGGCCTAAAACCACACATTTGTTGGGATCGCGCATCCGACTGATAAGCATACTTTACATGTAACGTTTCACAGCATGAATGAGTGCAGTTCAAAGTACCTCATATGGAACTAGTTCTGATGTAGCGGGAATGCCACCGCACGCGTTCTGTGATTACATGGGGTGTTAGCGACATTTGACAGCACGCGTTCCGACGGGAACGAGAACGCGACAGAATGCGATCTGAGGGCACGGGGCTAGAATGCAAAGGGTGCCTTTACCCCGCAAAAATGTAACGGGACGAGAACGAAACGCGAACGGGATGCGAACAGACCATGAACGTGTTTATGGTCCGTTCTCTGCTCTGTAACGTTTTGCTCGGGCGTAACTATATATATATATATATATATATGTATATATGTATGTATATATGTATGTATATATATATATATATATATATATATATATATATATATATATATATATATATATATATATATATATATATATATATATATATATATATACACAGTTTAACAGTTTGGTTTTAATTTGAAAATTGCCACAAACAAATCACTCGCTAGTTTTATGT
Source organism: Hermodice carunculata (assembly GCA_964020975.1). NCBI lineage: Eukaryota > Metazoa > Annelida > Polychaeta > Eunicida > Amphinomidae > Hermodice > Hermodice carunculata. The sequence goes on from OZ026612.1 coordinate 61,037,187, forward strand.
CAAAAATGATTTTTAATATTTTTAATATTAAAATTGTTTAAAGATGGATAGAATTTTTCATACCGAAAATCATTTTTGATATTAAAAAAAAATTTTTTTTCGCCATCTAGACATGTTTCTTGATATCAAATGTTTCACACAGAATGAATTTTTGAAATTGAAAATTGATTTTTATTATATCCAAAATTTAGATTTTGTACACACAAAATTGATTTTCGATGTGAAAAATTGATAACTTCATATCAATATTTATTTTTTGATATTAAAATCTTATTTTTAATATCAAAAAATATTTTTGATATCAAGAAATATTTTTTTATGTTGTAAAATTACAGGTTAAATGTTAGAAGGGCTTGCCAGAAAATCGGTCTATCAAGTGTATGATGAACTATTATACCGTGGGTAAAAAGTATCTAATTACGCTTTTGAAATAGTGATAGTTTGTATGAGCTATTAAACAATGTTCCAGGAGCAACTCTAACTGTGTGACTTTTAATTTTGGTTCTTCGGCAATACAAAATATTGATACCTGGATGTGTAATGCCTTTTGTTCTTGCAGGGACCTGGCCCGGCTTCCATACACATTGAGGATCTCCTAACTCTGGCCATTGGTTTTGCCATCTCCATCTGAATCCATCTTGCACAAGGTAGAAGTCCAAGCCTTCCCATAAAAAAGCATGATCATGATGATGATCATCATCGTCGTCATCATCATCATCATCTCCGTCGTCGTCATCATCATCATCATCGCAATTTGTATATAGAATAAACAGCAAAGCAACATCAAAATAATGCAAAATCATCATTACTGTACATGAATAATTTGGACCTAATTTGTATTATAACTGGGGAATAATAAAAGCTTCATCGAGGTTTTAGATGTTTTCTTACATGTATCAAAACAATCTTTACTGTAAGAAAACAGTGAGATAAACGAAATAATAGTGCTCTTCCGATAAATGAAACTGAAAAAGATGATATGCAATATTTTTGATTCTGTAAGCCAATGTGCCTGTTTCCAATTAATTAAATTTCACATTGCCAGATGGCATTTTTCCCATTATTTTTAAGAAGTTATTTTTTTTTTCAAAAACTGTAGTTTGCTTACATGTATTTCCATCATTGACCTAAAGATTGTGCAAGAAACGGTATACTTCAGCCGATATTTAGGTCGTGGGAACGTTTGTACATCATGAGACATGCACAAACGAGGGCATTTCTCTTGTCATGATATAGTTGATACTTTCAATCGAAGGACCAACACCTCTCTCTCTCTCTCTCTCTCTCTCTCTCTCTCTCTCTCTCTCTCTCTCTCTCTCTCTCTCTCTCTCTCTCTCTCTCTCTCTCTCTCTCCTCTCTCTCTCTCTCCTCTCTCCTCTCTCTCTCTCTCTCTCTCTCTCTCTCTCTCTCTCTCGTCTCTCTCTCTCTCTCTCTCTCTCTCTCTCTCTCTCTCTCTCTCCGCACCGCAAAAATAAATTATAAGAGGCTGCACGGTCCTTTGGTGCCAAATTAATTGCAAGTGCTATTTGAGAAATTCTACACATAACGCAGGCGCACATATTTTTGCTTGTAATTATCTTGACCAGCTACCTTGTTTCCAACCTTGTGGAAATGTTCTCCGAACGTGTTTCTTGAACCCCCACCACCTTCATTCTTGTGCCCAACTCCATGCCAAATATAGTTGGGTTTACAAGGATGAGGAACGCTGTTGCCGTTTGGTATCAGGTCTTGAAAAAACTTAAGCCTTGGCTGCTTCTCAGAAGAAGGTGAGAACAACCACCGATAATGTGAATGAAGCCATCTGAAAAGAAAGCAAGGAAACGATAAGGCGAGATTAAAAGACTCTCAATATATGTCAGACGCACATGAAGGATTTGAACTAATTAATTAAGTCCATAAAATATTAACACTCTCATAATATTCTTAAACCTTATTTTACTTTTTTATGGTGAGATATTTATATCATCAGCTTATTTATTTAATATAATTTTTAAAATGTTTTCATAAGTGTATGAAGTGTTCATTCCTTCCTTCAAAACCGTCACAACTCTCACTTCTACTTAACTTGAACTAGGCGAAAACAAGACACTGGCAGTTTTTACCAGTGGATCATAGTCGTTGCATGTGAATCTGATGCTGCTTCAGCGTCAATAGAGGAAATTACTTTGTCTACTGCATGTGATACACTTTGAGTATTACTAAGGTTAGAACCTGTTGCAGCCACCATGCTCACTCGGTCACACAGCAACTCAGCACACGATCCCACTGGTCAATCAGTGCGAGCCTTCCAGGAACCAATTAATATGGGACAGTGTCATGTATTTCTTGACACCAATAATTCAAATCATTGACGTCAAAAATCACCACCATTTATTAATATCAATAAGTGATTTTTGACATCAATAATTCGAATTACTGATAACAAATGATTTCTTGATATCAATAATATGAATATTTGATATCTAAAAATCATAAGGAATTACTGATATCGAATTAAAACGACGGGTAAAAAGTGGCCGTTCATATGACTGAAAGCAACCTTTAACTGATTGGTAAACATTGCATTTACGTGGTCCGAAAATTTGCATCAAGAACACTGACATGCATATGTTCATCTTTGCCTATCTCTAGGGCTTCATTAATTGTATGAACGATGTTATTCGTTTGTTGACTAGTGCTATAAAGGTTTAACCGGTCATCCAGTCTGCAATAAGCCATTTAACACGACTCTCTGTTTTATATTGCTCAAATGATTCGATCCATGAAATCAGGGGATCACAAATGCCAAGTTGCGTCAATTTAACCGTGGGACCTCTATGACCCACTCGGTTAACTCATTATATACTGTGGTGACAGGCCTTGGTCAGTGGTTCTGGCACTGCCTGGCAAGTCATGCTGCAGCTGCTCTTGCGGCAGTGGTTCTGGCACTGTCTGGCAAGTCATGCTGCAGCTGCCCTTGTTACAATAAACACGATGCATTAAGACCAAACAAAGTAGTAAACTCGTATAAATAGCACCAGTCACAGCGTTTGCACCTCGTTATAGACATTAAAAAACATTCAAATTATTGTAGCCCTGTAAAAATAGTCCTTGCAGAACAGTGGTTTAAAAATCTGTAGAGACTTGGCTGTCCGCATTTCAACTGGCAAAGAATTCCATAACTTCTGCCCATCAAACCTAAAACAGCATGCAACAATGCCAATTTGGCTCTCGATGTGGACAAATTGTTGCAGCTTGTGAACTTGTGTTGTAAGAGTGTTGATGTGACATGTAAGTAAAAGTATTCAAATACCCAGGTGTCAAAGCATTCATGAATTTGTTCATTAAAACACATCTTTTAAAACTGATACGCTACTCAAAGGGCATCCATTTCAAACGTAAAAACAGCTCTGAACTGGAAAAGTCTGAAATTTTAGATTGAAATATGATTTCTGTAAGTTGGTGACTCTTTCTGATAAAGGTCTATTTGAAGGACTGCCCCACACAGTGGCAGTGAAGCAAAAATTTATACGCGGCAACAGATATGTAACTGAACTCTGACATGTTACCTTGCCACATCGTGGACTGTTGTCTTCTAGAAAGATAGTCTTTGAACCAAGTATACCATAGCAAGCCAACTTTTGTAAAAAAAATATTGTGGTGCACAGTGTCAAATGCTTTTCTTTGGTCTATTTGGAGTAACCCTGTGATTTTGGCGCAGTTTCATGTTGTCCATCCAGTTGTCAACAAAGCAATTTTATGCAGTATCATAAGAGTGCTTGGCTCTAAAACCTGATTGATGTGCATATAACAAACCATTGTTGGTCAAAAATTCCAAAAGAGAGTCATGAACATGTCGTTCAATAATTTTGCTAACAATTGGAAGTAGTGACACGGGTCTGTAATTATTAATATCACGTAAAGCACCAGATTTGTGAATTGGTACAACGTTGGATTTCTTCCACTCGTCTACAAGTATACCCGATGATAAAGAAGAGTTCATATTTGATGTTAGCAAATGCTATTTCACTGCTACCTGCTTTAAGTGCATGGCCCAGGACAAATACCGTTGATACCTGTCGTCTTAGCTATACTCAACCTTGATAATTCTCCTTGTACAAAATTAAATCGGGTGTAACGTCAGGTATGAAAATGATGTTTCGGGAATGTTTATATCCGTGTGGAAAGGAGTGCCATTGTCAACAAACGCACTGGCAAGTGATTCGCCCATGTTAACAAAGAAATAAAAGCTTCTGCAATAGCTTTACAGTCAGTGATTACCTCACCATCTATGAGCTTGTTCTTGTTGATTTTTTAGATGGTAGCATTTCTCTTAGGGTCTTTCATAATGTCCTTGCACTGAAAATATTCTCCCGTATGACTTACGAAAAGTACTCATTTTGTTTTACGAATTAAGTTAGTAATCAATGTATTGCCATTGGTAACATAATTCCTCGAGTTTTTATACACGTTCCGTAATTCTTTGGCTATAAAACGCAATGCTGCCTCGTATGAATTCTTCCGGGACTGCATCGCTGTTAATACCTCATCTGTAATCCATGGGGCACAATCTACTTTGATGCGACTGGTACGATATGGGGCATGTTCGTCTAAGATGGGTATAGGCCTAAACCACAGGCGCTCGTCACGTTCAGTCAGTCAAGCAATCGTGCTAATGTAATATACTCGGGGGGGGGGGGAGGGGAGAGTCCTAGCTGGTAGAGAGGGTGAACCTGGACCATCTGTACGTGTAATGGCCCACATAGGGCCTTATCTGGATGCAATAAAGTATTGTGTATTTATCTGTGAAGTCAATCATTCGTATTAATAAGATGGGAGATGAGTGGGCCACAATTGTCATTTTCTGCCTTGCTAAAACCATTAGCCACACCTACTTCAAACTTGTTCGGGGTGTGCCTTGGGTGACTTTTGTACCAATTTTGTGCAAATTGGTCCCTGTCTATTTTTTATGATTTAATTTTTGGTCTATTTTTGGCAAAATCAGAATCAGCGAAGAAGCCGCTCAGCCAATTGCGTCGAAATTGCATTGGGACACTTCAGGGTAACATCGAAGATTTAGTTGTTCAACTGGTAGTGCAGAGATTCTTTTTCAAGTTACTTTGTTCATGAATTTGTGGTTTCGTTTTTGTTTTTGTTATTTTATTTTATTTTATTTTGTTTTGTTTATTTTTTGAGGGGGTGGGTATCTTTTTCAAAACCGTCCCTTAGATAATGCGAAACTTGGTAGAAACGTTCCTGCGGTGGATCATCGATTTTCTAGATTTTTTTTTTCTTCAATTTCGGTAGCTATTGGTTAATGCACACATTCGTATTGATTACCATGCATGTCAATGGGGATTGCAATGGTCATTCATATTTTTGACTTCCCCCAAACCGTCAGCCAGATTCACTTCAAACTTAGTGGGTCTCTTATGAGTTTGTTCAATCGGTCACTCTCCTGGCAAAATCTTAAGGATATCTTTCCTTAAATAACTCAGCCAATTACTTTGAAATTGAATAGGGACACATCAGTACATGAATGTGTGTTATTGTTCACCTGAGAACATGGCAGTTATGTGAGCTGAAACTGTGATGTGGGTGTTTTGTTTGTGGGCTAGATGTGGGCCTACACCGTACATGAGACATCTTGACAAAATTTGCAAATTTACAGGGTTACATTGGTGAATTTTACTGTTGACATAAAAACTGTTTGAGCCAGGACCTTTATGTCGTACATAATGATGGTGGTCCTTAATGAAAGCTACACTTAAACAGTAGCGACCATGACCTAATTCATAGGTCACAGGGCTACTTGACAGTGTTTTTATATTTGTGCAGGACACTTTTCAAAAAGGTTACCTTGACCTGATTCCAAATGTCACAGGGCCACTTCCTTCTGTAGGTGCAGTCTTCTGAGCATAAAACAAGACTCTTTATAATTTTTTGTTGGTGTACATGTTCCCATTTTGACAAAATAAAAAAACATAAAAAAAAATTTAAAAAAAAAGCTTTCTTTGGATTATCTGTATACACATCCAGCATTTTATCATATGTTTTTAGCTTTCTTTGTTACTTTCAGTTTATCAATCACTTTAAATATTGTTTACATTTAACTCTGATTGAAAATTATTATATATAGTTTGTTTCCATTTGGTAGGAAAAGCTTGCATAACTCTAAAAATAAACAAAGAAATCTGTGTGCAAGTTCCATTTATATATGCATTCATAATATGACAACATACTGTCAAATTCAGAAGAAATGGGATAAAAACACATGAGAGTTTATAATGTAATGAGAATAAAAATGCAAAACAGAAAATTATAAATTCTGCTACCGCTATCTCAGTCTGCTTTAATTTATTCATTTTATACGTGTAGTGACTTATTATTTTGAGTTCACCCATCATGAGATACATATGAAATGGCGTTTGTCTCTCTCTTTCTTCATTTGTTTAACTAACTGCAGAGCACTCCCTAATTGTACGGCACCCTTCTACTTTTGACAAAAGAAACTAATGCGCGTAGGAAACAATGAAAAGGATATAATAATTTTAGCCTACACATGCAGACAAAATGGCCAGGAAACAAAAGTTTTGGACCATGAATATATGAAAGGATACTGACTTGTCTAAAAGCGGAAATGAAGTTTAGGGTTGTGAAGAAACCACTCATTAACGACATGCGATCAAATTAAAAAGGTCAATAAAATGAGTTCCCCTCAAAAATGACAAAAGCATGTCTTGTGATCGTGTTTACGTTCAGATGTTGATGTGATCTTGCACACGATCGGATCCAAAGTTTATAAAGCGCCAGGCTCAGTTTAGGGCTAGGAAGTGGTACAAAAACTTACCCGTATATCGAGCGGTCTGGGCTTTTTTTTTTTTTTTTTTTTTTTAGTCTTGATCATGGTAAATTGGATTGAATTGGACACTTCCTGTGATTAATTTCTCTTTGCATAGTCTGACCGAGAATTTGTTGGACAATATGGCGAAGGGGGGTAACGTAGATGATAATTGTATTGTCCAATAATTCACAAAATCAATGGTTTTGTTTTGAAACTTTGGGTTTGCACATGAAACCCTTGGCTTCGTGCACACAACTCCAGGTTTATACAGAATGTTACTGACTCCGCAAATCGTATAGCCGCATGCTTGTTCCAAACCTTGGGTTTTGAGAATCAAAGTCCTTACTGCCATGAGGACTGGACAAATCTCAGGGTTTCAATACAAAACCCTAGGTTTGTATCACCAAACCTGTTTTGCATATTTTTTTCGATGACTACATTTTGAGTTGACGCAAAATGTAGAGGATTTCATTGCGTTCAGTTTATATTATGGCGTTTCAAATCCGACTTTGAGTCATTATCTACATTTTGCGTTATTTATATTTTGCTGCTGTACACCGGCTGCAACAAAAGTGAGTTGTAAACTGGCAGAAAAAAAAGGCATGGGTAGGGTATCATATAGGCCTAATCCACCACAACTTCCCGAACAAGTGGCCTTGATGCGTGTTCTGTTTACCCTCTGGGCGCAAATCCAACATTTTAAAGCTTTGAAAAACTGTTGGACAACAATATCATTGTCGTCTGCTTTTTCTTCTTATGGCTTAAATTTTGTCCGGAACTCTCGGAGACCGCTATAGCTTTTTTTTTTTTTTAAATGGACACCTCTATCCACAATACTCTTGAAGACAGCAGTTAAATGTTCAATTCCCTGTAATTTGCATAATTTGACAATGTTAAATGTTCAATTCCCTGTAATTTGCATAATTTGAACGTATTAATTATTCCAAATCGGAGTATTAATTTCAATAAAAGGGCTATGACCATGCAATTTCAAATTTTTAGCGGTACCTGTCTCGCTCTGCGTCGGTCATTAACAGGTAAAAATTCTTGAACGTGTATGGAAGTTGTACTGTTCAATAATTCATAAAACCCTGAGTTTCGTTCACAAAATCCTGGGTTTTGCTTTTATTGAACAAAATTTTAAAATTATGATTTAAGCTTTGTTATCCTGGGTTGTTCACAGGAAACCTTGGAGTTTACATGCAAAACTCACCGTATAGTTACAAAAATTACGGTTTTACGTACAATGACCTGGGTTTTGTTTAAAAAAAAAACAAAAAAAACAAAAACAAAAAACTCTAGGTTTTGTGAGCAAAACCCAGGAATGTTTTGTGAATTATTTAACAGTACAAATTCCATAAACGTGCGCCCAGTCGGTAAAGAAGAACATTCAAATATAGACCGTTTGTAGCGGATCGCGTGTACCCAGCCCATGTATTTTTTTTCTCAGCTTCGCTGCCGAAAGTATGCCAATGACCGGACGGTCATTCAACAGGCATATATCGGAGGCGGTCAACCGATGCAAGTGTGAAATTGAGAGAAATTGTCCCCATTTTGACTGTGCTGGTGATGTTTTCGTACGCAATGTACAATTTCGTCGAGAGTTCTCCAAGAAATGCACGAATGAAAATTATCGTTGTATGTTTGTGACACTTGTCGCACAGGGATTTGGTCCCCGGGTTTGCATCAGAAAAAAAGGTGCCAATAACTGGTGTATTTGTCTTTCTCTTATTGAAGGCGCCTGGGCTGAGGGCGTGAGCACACGACTCACGCCCTCAGTCCGGGCGCCCTGAATCAGAGAAAGCAGGACAAACACACCAGTAGTAATCAACTTTATTTCTTTAAGGTAGCGGAGGGGATTGAGCTATAACGGCAAAATCGTGACCCGACAGAAAATGAGTTTTTTCCATTTCCGTAAAGTTTGGCACTTGAACTTTCTTGTCACCAAACATGAATACTAAAAAAGGAAAATTTATGTGATAAAAAAGGGAAAAAACATGACCATGTTTTAGCTGGCAGCAGCATGAACATGTCTGTTTACAAATGTATGCTAATTAGTCCGCCAAAGTTTGGATAGCAGTCGGCTGCTTTCCACAATCCAGGACCGTAGCAACGACAAGCGACCAACTGTGACATTTTGAGGTGCGCTGCTACCAATTCTTGTATAAACTGCTCGACAAGATTAGGACTGATTAATTGGTTTGTTGTGGTGATCAAATGGCCATGTAGATAATTAAATCGATGGGCTCATGTTTTCCTTCTCAGAGTGTGATAAAAAAAATAAAAAATAAGGGACGATAAAAGGTGGCGATTGTCAAAACGGCACCTGGCGATGGACGTGAGCCTCAGTGTGTTTTCAATGAAGGCGATTTAACCTATGCGTAAATCGTTACTCAGAATCATGGCATTGTATACATTATAAAGGCTTACAACCCTTTCTACAGTCTTTCCCTATCCAAGACCAATTTGCTTTTAATGTTTACTGGCAAAAAAAACCACATGACGATCGAGGAATCCTGACACTGGACCTTTTGGCTATAAATATGCCGCAAACTATAAAATCGGGGATTCGATTCAGCGTAAATAATTACATCTGCCTTCAATAATTATATGTGCCTTTACCTGAATGTGAAACGGTGAATAGCATTAAATGTTAACCTTGAAGTCAATTTATATGAAGCACACGCCTCCACTAAAACTGGTATCGTCTGTAGCGCTGTCGCATTTTGTGGAACTGGAAGAGTGGCACATTGCACATGCACGGACTTGCCCACTTCATACGGGGGTGTTTCGAAGTACACTGAGCGAGGGGACGGAAAAAAAAGCTTTAAAAATGTGACCATCAGGGGGATAAAATAATCAGATTACTGTTAAATGACTGCGAAAAGCAACTCCGCACTCTGCTTTTAGCTGGTTGATCGGTCATATAAAATTATTTTGTCTCACTGTGCGCGGCATGTTCCGATACCACTCGCCCGCACTCACCCATCAGGAAGTTTCGGTTTTGTGTCTCGATCAGTTTATTGTAGTTCAAGGGTGGGCCAACTATCTTTCAGTGGGCTAGTTATCTCCACAAAATTAAAAATATGTTACATGAGTGGCAAGGTTTCGAATGGCAATGGCCTACGCGAGAAAAACATGGCAAAGTGAATGGCATTCTTTATCACAAGGAAGGCGCTAATATGTGGAGGAACCAATGAAATAGGCTTTGCGTATTCTATTGTGCTCCCGGCAACAACAACAACAAAAAACAAAAAACAAAAAAAAAAACAAAAAAAGCCAAGGCCACGAAGAACACACTCCCTCGTGATGCCCATCCCTTTCTCAATTTTGTGGGAATTGGAAACTTTCTTGACTGCCAGACAGACTCGCTCTGCGTAATTGTTAAATTGCGCTTGAAGTGCGTGTCGCCAGGTAAGCAAACACAGTCCGTCTTGGCAGGCAATAAAGTTTTACCCTTGCGCACGAAGTGTAGCGTCATCACCTTACATCTGAGCGTGGTCTGGTGCATTATATTGATCTATGTTGGCCTAACCGTCAGGGTCTGATCAAAGACTACTTCAGCAAATCATTGGATTAGGTTATTCAATCTAGCAATAGTTTCATCACCAATACAACGTTGAAACTAATGGATTTTCAACACATATAAAACGTTCGCTTTGTTTTTTTGTTTTTTTTGTTTTTGTTTTGTTTCTTCTTTGAAGTATAATTTATCCTGGGAGTGTTTGTTTATCAGTAACAGAACTATTGTCTTAAATGTTACGTCACGATCATCCATGTTGACCGCCTATCTAGCATTTATAAGCTACATTCAGAACGACATAGACCTCTCTCCGTCAAGACCAAGCAATCTCACTTTACAAAATGCCAAAAGCCAAGAAACAAAGCAAGACACATCGCCGTCAGCGCCAAGCTAAGCAGCAACGAGATCGTGGCATGTCGATTTTTCCAACTTTCTTTTCGGTAAGGTCGCAAGTAGTCCAAGACACTGAATGGCGAATGTCCCATCCATGCCGTTAATAAAGCCATGTTGTTCTTCGATCCAAGGTGATGAGAAGTGAGTGAGCAACTCCTGCCTACCGGGCAGCCTTCTGAGTAGAGCAAGCTGTGAAACTGCAACCCGTTTGTTCAAGCGGCGCCATATGCAAACAATGTTGCTAGGGTCAAGGTGATGGCACCTTCGGGTCACGTGGCTAATCCGCTTTCGAATCCTCCTTTGAAGCTGTCCCATTCGCGTGGAAACCCGACTGACAAGCTTTCGAGTGTGGCTGCATTTGATGTCATTCGGGTAAATCACTGCTTTTTTTAAGCCAATAAACATCATTGTATGTTGGAAACTATACATCAAAGATGTTGATTGACCTTTCTTCGAAGTACTGAGACCAAAACGGGCCGAATTTGGAAAGCTGTATCGTCATTATGGCCAACAATGTGCGAAAAAAGGGCCTCAAATCTTTCAACGCCGATTTCTCTGAATGAAATTTTCTGCTTATGAATCAATTCTGTGGACAGCGTCAATAAAAAGCTAATTGATCAATCTGCTTCAAATAAACGTCTTTTGAAAGATAAATATATTATCTTGGAACTATTTTTTTTGTTTTTCCGTCAGATGTCCCCTTCCGAGACTTTTGTAGCTCACAAAATGAAGTAACTGTTGATGTTTAAAATGGTGATCAAAGAATTCGATAATTCTGTTATCATGTATTTTATTTGCAAACAAAAAATACGGTTCCTGCATATTGGTCTGTACTTTAATTTTACATAGGTGATGCACTTTTGCATCGATTATTTTTAAAGAAATGTTGACAAAATGTCAAATCTGATACCCTCTTGTAAACGGGCGTATAAAACCTTTGAAAATTATCGTATCGATATGAAACTTCTTTCTAACAAATCTAAATGTCTGAACAATGAATAAAATGTATGGTTTTGTGGGTGAAATGTGAAACATAGTTCATCTATGCAGCGTCAAAGTCGCGGGACCGCTGCGCGCGGCTCAATCCTCTCCGCTACGTTAACGAGGATTGGGCAATAGCCATTGGCTAATACAAGGCCCTTTCCTCAAGTACATACAATACGTTTGATATACTTTATTTCTTTAAAGAGGATTAGAAAAGTAGCCAAAGGCTAATAGAAATTCTTCTCCTCGTGTAAATACAAAATATATACAAATGTAACCGTACATAGAGTAATGTAAAGAGAAAAAAGTGTAAAAGACAATGAGATATAACATAAAATGACAAAATACACAGTTATACGTAACACATGGGATCACAATATAATACAAGATCGCAAACTGCCATATTACTGGAGAGTCGGACACGTAGGATTGATGAGCGACAGATAATTGAACATATATGGGTATATGTATATATATATATACATTGGACACTAATGTGCACACGCCACAGATGACTACTGAAGGGGAGGTACTAGTCCGACTGAAGAACCAGAGTTACCGTTTGGCGCGGCCGAAGCACGATGGCGGCATGCCCACACTGCCAGTGCCACTGTGGAGCCACCATTGCACCCAACAGCTCGGGTGTTCTTTCCCCGCCTTGTCATTGTCAGCCACCTGCAGCGTGCTAATACTATTTGTAATGTAAAGGACTAATTAGCTGATATATACATATTTTGTGGTCTACAATATATAAATACAATGTGACTAACCAGTGTCATCAGTACCGTCTCCCCTTAAGAACTTCTTGAATCTTAAAGTGCTCATTAGGCCGTATGGATTGACCTGGCGCGTCCATCAAAGAACAGTTACTGAGGAATGTAGCAGATGGAGTACCGAATAGAAGTCAATTGATTTTCTCGGTTTCACGTACAGTTTCAAAAATAATACCTATGTTGCCAGTGGCAAGAATTTCAGAGATCCTTGTCAGAAGAACTTG